>PVJX010033317.1:0-19736 GCA_004027295.1 Dolichotis patagonum
AAATTGCCTGTGATTTTGTTCAAGAAAAAAGAAAAAGGGCCGGGAATTTAGCTCAGCGACATAAGCACCTCCCTGGCAAGCACAAGGTTGTGAGTTCGATCCCCAGTACAAAAAAAAAAGAAAGAAAGAAAAAAATTCAGGATGGTGCAAGACCTGATCCATGGAAATCAGCCGAAGCACGGTTTCCGGGGCCACCTGTCTGCCTAAGTGTGCTGGCTTCTTACACACTCCTTCGGCCGTTCGATAACGAGGAAGCCACGAAAAGGTTAAGCAACTTGATTGAGTTCATTTGGCAAATCAGACACAATCAGTGAGACTGGTGCCGGTGCCCAGAGCCCTGGCTGGGCTGTCCTCACTGGCTGCCACCTGCTTTCTGGGATGAGGCACCCTCGTCCAGCGCTGGAGGGGGGCCCCAGAGTCCACGACGCAGGTTAGAGAAGAGGCCGACCATGCCACACTGCACAGGATGGGACCTGCCCTGGCACGCTTCAGGCCTGAGATTCGGTCCCCGCCTCCTCCGCGCGGGAGAAGAGAAGCAGTTTCCCTGGCCCAAAGTCAGCCTCTAGGACCTCTGTGGTGATGCCCCTTCGGGCAGGGGACGTTGTCCCCAGGAAGCCACCCTGGATGTGGCAAGGGCACAGCCCTCGCTGTGTCCAAGTCACGCTTTGTTTCTGGTGTAAATCGGTCCTGTTCAGTTGCTACCAAATTGCTCAGAGCTGTGCTTGACGGAAGGGGACCAGGATGACGCCCTGGTAGCCGCTTTTAGTGCCAGATTTGAACACCATCACAAACTGCTCTCCAGATAGCCTTTTCCACTTCCTGGGGCCGCTTCCTGGGCTCGAAGCCATGCCCAAGTATGACTGGTAACACACCCTCCCCCGCGGTCATTTCTGCAGCCGGACCCCAGGAACACCGGGGAGCCGGCTCCGCTGACCCTTAACTTTGCCCATTTCCTTCTCAGCTGTCTTCAGGCCACACTCCCCTGGTCAGCTGCCGGGGGACATTAGAAAAGAAAGGCTCTTATCTTAATGAGGTTTGAATCCTTGCTGGGAAGCCGGCTGGCTCCCTGCATTCGGTGCACTGGAGCCAGCCCGCTCCCTGCTTTTCTCCAGGGATAGAGATGCGTTTGACTGTTACCTTCAGCTGCAGAGTGCGACAAGGTGGGGGGGGTCGGGCGGGAGCCTCGGGGACAGATGTGTGGCTCACACTTGCCGCCACCGTGGCCAGAGCTGGCTGACCTGAAAGCCAGGTCTGGGCAGGAGCAGGAAGCCCTGCTTTGGCCAGTGACCCCGGGACACCCCAGTGGCCGCCTGGGCTGTGCTGCTCCTCCCTCAGTAACTCCCTGCCATGTCTCTTTGTCACCAGTGGAAGGACTGAAAGTGGTGGAGATCGAGAAATGCAAGAGTGACATTAAACAGATGAGGGAGGAGCTGGCGGCCAGAAGTAACAGGTGAGGACTGCGTGGGCGGGGACGCCCGCTGCCCGGCCGTGTAGCTTCATGACTCCCCCCAGTCCTGGTCCTGGGGTCACAGGCAGCCCTGCCTTCTGGGTGGGGACAGCCCCTCGCTCCCAGGGTTTTTATCCTGCAAGACTTCCTAGCGGAGGGAGGAGGAAAACACGAATGGGCGACCCGCCTGCAGGTCCAAGGGTCCTAGTCGTGTGTTCACCTCGGGAGACAGGGACATGCGTGTCTACAGGAAGAGACCTAAAGGAAGAGGACAGAGGCAGCCGGGTGTGGTGGTGCTCGCCCCTGATCCCAGCACTCGGTCGGTTGGCTGAGACAGAGGGTGGCCAGGAGGTCAGAGAGAGTATGTGTTCTAGTCTCTCCGGGGGAGCAGATAATCTCCATCCTGAGCCCTCATCATGGCTCCAGAACCAGCAGTGAGATCCACCAGTCTCACAGGGCAGTACAGCACGGCAAGGCTCAGAACCAGAGGTCTGCCTTCACCCGGGCCCACCAGCAGCCTGGAGCAGCGCCCCCTGCTGGGACACAGGGGCATCCTCCTAGCTGAGGATGGTGGTTGCCATGGCAACAGGCAAGCTGGGGCTGCGGGCCAAGGGGGTCAGCAGCACCCAGCAGCTGCCCGTGCCCAGGCGTGTGTGTGCCAGCGCTGGCTGCAATCCCGCAGTCCCGCGCCTGCCTGGCCAAGGCTTTCTGTGCCTGTGCCGAAGGCCTGAAGCAGGCCGACTGCCCAGGGCGCCGGCCAGTTCCTCCGGCGTGTCGTGGCCGCTCTGGCAGTTTTGGAGTGAAGGGGAGGACCTGTGGCATGCCAGGACGGGGAGACCACGTGGTGTTGTTACAAAGGGTAGATTCGTTCTTCTGAGCCGAGTATGGGGACACACACCTGTAATTCCAGGACTTGAGAGGCTGAGGCAGGGGGATCACTGCAAGTTCAAGGCCAGCCTCAACTATGTAGTGAGATAAACAGGCAAAGAAAATGGAGCCTGCTCATGGGGGAACTCCTAGACTACCATGCTGGGGTTTGGGGTGACCACCATAATAGCAATAACCAACAGTGCCCCCAGCTTAAATCCGGACGTGAAGCTCCCAGGTATTTTTGTATGCATAGATATCTCATATTGAAAAGCAACTAAAATATACTGTCTTGTAAACTTTTTAAATTTACAGTATTATGAACAATAAATAAACAATTTTTTATTGAGACAGAGTCTTGCTATGTGCTTCCGACTGGTCTCGAACTCACCTTGTAGCCCAGGCCGGCCTCGAACTCACAACCAATCTTCCTGTCTCAGCCTCCCAAGTGCTGGGATTACAGGTCTGCACCACCACACCCAGCTAAACTAACAATCAATTTTAACCAATGTCTAGTTCTTAGATTTTTTTCCCAAAACATCACAATTCAGTATTATTTTTTTTAACTCACCAGATGTGCTTTTCACTCAGAGCTCAGTAAATTCGTTTGCATCTCCTCTTAATGCAAACTAGGCGTCCTCTTTCTGTTTTCCCCGTTCACCTGAAATTCCCTCGCTTCATGTAATACCCATAATCACCTTCATAGTGCCATAACGGCCCATCATTGAGATCACCAAGCGGTTTAAATTCCTTCCCTTTAGAGAATTTTCGGGTGCTCCTAGTTTAGTTTTATGTTGTCATAACAACAGGTGATGCTATAATGAATATCTTTATCTCCAGAGCTGTTTGCTTATGTTGAATTCTTTTAAGATAAATTCCCCAGACTAAGCATCAGGTGTAGAAGATACGAATTTCTCTATGATTTTACTAAATGGCTCTTTCAGAAGGTGCAGTTTTACTTACAAATCCCAGTGCTTACCAACATGCTGGCCCCTGCACCCCATGTGGGTAAATCCCAAACCATCGGGTGCTCCAGCTGACTGGAGAGTGTGCCCCCTTCTGGCGAGCTCATCCCCTCCAGCGGTTCCCAGATGTGTGCAGTCCCAAGCCTCGGGTGCCAGGCCTGTGGGCAGGTCCTCCGCCCAGCCCCTGTGGCAGCCCTGCAGCCCAAGGCCCCGGGCTCTTCTTCCTCTGTTAGGTGGACGCTGGGTGCTGGGCAGGGAGGGCAGCAGGCAGAGATGCATGTCTCCGCTTCGCACACTGTGGGCACATTGCACAGGTCTCAGGGTCCATCCTGGGGACTGGTTGAGGATGTGGGCTGCAGCCACCGTGTGGAGGGTGTCGCGTGCTCCTGTTCATTACCAGACAAGGCCAGGCAGCCAGGAGCAGCACGAGATGAGTTCATGATGTGAGGTGGCAAAACAAATGGGTTTGTTTTGTTTAGTTTTGTTTTCTGTTTTCCAAAGCCCTGATGTGATGGCTGGGTCCCTGCAGGGTTCTCGGGTGCAGCAATGACACGCCTGTCGCTGGGTGCGCCATCTGCCTCCGCCCTGGTGAGGCCTGGGTGCCCTGTACAGGTGACCTCCAGGGCTCAGAGCAGCATGGCCACTGATCTCTGCTTCTTGTGTTTAGGACCAACTGTCCCTGCAAGTACAGCTTTCTGGATAACAAGAAGCTGACCCCTCGACGCGATGTCCCCACCTACCCCAAGGTGAGACCGAGTCCCAGCCCCAGAATAGTCAGCTCGGCACCCCCAGCTTGGAAGGTGGGAGTGTCGATGGATGCTAGAGTTTGCTCCCTGACTGTAGTTTACTCTGCGAGGAGATAGCGGCTCCATGCCATTGTCCACCCTGGCCCAGAGCCCTCGAGCTAAGAGGTGTTGGCACTCGAATGTCACCTGGGAGACATTTAAGCAAAACCCCTGTCACAGACCACAGAGGTCTTTCTGGGAAGGCTGGCTGTCACGCACAGGGGTTTTCTCAGGGAACCCGAGCCCTGGGTCTGGTAGCCATGCCCTGGGGTGGAGAGGTTCCCAGCAAGCAGGAGAGGTCACCATGACAACAGTGGCCTCTGCCAGCAAGCAGCTGAGCGAAGTCCAGGTGCTGAGATTCGGGCAAAGGGTCCCTAGGACAGAGGTGACCCGCCTGCTCCCCATGGTGGTGAGGAGCCTTCCGGAGCCTCCCGTGGGCATCCAGTGCCCATCGGTCAGTGATTTTCTCCACCTGGTCCCGAGCGGCAGGCTGAATATGGCCTGAGGCGTTGCCGTGGAGACCAGTTTCCCTGGGAACGAACAGTGCCCATCTCTGTGATCCTGCCCCCGGGAGCCTGGAGCCCCAGCCTGGACCCAGACACAAGGCGCCAGCCCTCCATGCCATTCCCTTTTTAAGAAAACGGACAGAGCATCGCAGGAGACTGGAATGCAACACGCCGCTGCTGGGTTATGTCCAGAGTTGCTTATGATGACCAGTGGTGCCGTCGGCCACTGGCAGCAAGCAGGAGAGCAGGGCTGGCGCCAGCACGCGAGGCACACAAGAGCTTCTCAGTGGGCAGAATTTTTCCCGTGGCTTGGCATTATTGTGTTTTTGACCATCAGACTTAGGGACTTCTGACTTACGGTCACGCAGCCTGGCTTCTCTAGGTACAGTGTCATGTGCATGTGACAGACGTGCACAGCCGTGAAACTGCCACCATGAAGCCAGGTGTGTGCCGCACTCCTGCAATCCCAGTACCCCGGAGGCTGAGACAGGAGGATCGCTTCAAGTTCAAGGCCGGCCTGGACTACGTAGTTGTAGGCCAGCCTGAACTGCATAGGGAGACCCTGCCTCAAAAAAAAAAAAAGAGAGAGACTTCACCACAATTGAGATTCACAGAATGTTTCTGTCATCTCCCCAAGTCCCCAGGTGCACCTCCAACCCTGCCCCTGGCCCCTGAGCTGTCGTCTGTGGAGGAGACAGCCTCGGGTCTGCACAGGGCCATGAGGAGGACAAGGACAGTGCTCCCTGAGCACTCCAAGGTCACTGCCTCTGTCTCTGCCCAAGCCCAGGGTCCTGGGTAACTCGACCCCTGTCCCTTCTAGTACCTGCTGTCTCCGGAGACCATCGAAGCCCTCCGGAAGCCCACCTTTGACGTCTGGCTGTGGGAGCCCAACGAGGTGAGTGTGGGACATCCAGGCACCGGGTCTCCGGAGGCTGCAGACCCGAGTGGGGCGAGCCCCCTCCTCCTGCACGCTCCCCCCACTGCTCTGCCCTCTGGAGGAAGGATGAACCCAGGTTTTAGAGCAGAGCAGCGATGCGTAGGCTCAGGAGGGTGAGGAGACCCCTGAGAAAATCAGAAATGGAGGTTTTGGGGTTTACCCTGGTTGCTAATATTGTCTAAACGCCACCCTACGCCCCCAAAAGCAAAAGCCCTTGTTATCCTGGACATCGGGCCCAGCCATCCTCAGCCCAGCAGAGTCGGGGGCACAGCGGGACAGGGCGTCCACACTCTGACAGGGCAAGTCTGCCAAGCACAGGAGACAGGATTTTGCACACAGGGCAAGGCTCCCACCCCTGGGAGCATAGTCAGGGCGTGCGGGCTTCCTTACCTCAAACCGCGCCTTCTGTGTGGTCGTGAGCACAGGCCACACCTCGGCAGCACCGGCCAGGAGAGCAAGACCAGCCTCCACCCGCCCCGTCCCCTGCGCCCCACCACTCTCCCTGGAGTGCTCCCAGTTCTGGGGGCGCAGGGGTGCAGCGCAGAGACCCGGGGAGCAGGGGGCGTGGCCA
The DNA here is from genome assembly GCA_004027295.1 of Dolichotis patagonum. Lineage (NCBI taxonomy): Eukaryota > Metazoa > Chordata > Mammalia > Rodentia > Caviidae > Dolichotis > Dolichotis patagonum. The sequence goes on from PVJX010033317.1 coordinate 6,079, forward strand.
GTAAGCGAGGAAGAGCTATGAAGACAGAGGACAGCCCAGGCCCCCAGAGTTGGGCACAGCAAGGCCACGGCAGGCGAGGCCACGTAGGACACGGGATGAGAGACTGCTGCCAGCCCCGCCCCTGGCGAAGCCACCAGGAGCATCGAGGTGTCCGGGGTCACTTGGTGCAGGTGCACTCCCGGCAGTGACTCCGAGCTGGGTCCATGGACAAACGTGCCATCACCGCCATTTCTCCCCACAGAAGCTCTGTGTGAGGGTGGCAGGAGAGGGGACCCTGGGCCTGGACTGCGGGATTCAGCAGGAAGGACGGAGGTGACACGGTGCTTGTGGACATCCCAGCCGCCCACTGGTGATGAGTGGAGGTGCCCAGAGTCAGGGTGGCCAGGACTGAGCAGCAGTGAACCACTGAAGGCTCAGGGACACACTGAGCCCCAGCAGCCACCAGCTGTGGAGGTGACAGCCACCGCGAGGCAGCCCTGCCCGGGGTGCCTTCCCAGCTCCCTTGCTTTGGGGACGGTGCCCCACGGCGGTGGTACCGTGGTCCTCTCTGGGCCGTGACCACAAGCGTAGCTGCCCTGCCACACACAGGAGCCCCGTCACCGAGTCCACAGTCACTGTCGCAGCCCCAGCCCAGCACGCTCTGCCGTGTCCTCCAGCCACTGGATCTCGTACTGCCCCCCAGGGCTCCTGGCTGCCACCGAGGGAATAGATGCGTCGCTCTTACTGTGAAGCCACCGTGTTCCCAGCGTCAGAGGCAGCAGATGGCTTGTCTGTCGGCTGGCTTCTCCCTGACACTGATTTCACAGCACACACACCGGCTCCCTGGGGTCGCCTGCTGTCCTGGATCACGGGGCCGGAGGCTGCGGACCACAAGGCTGCCACGTTTTTATTGGCCCTGGGGACACAGTTCAAGCTGTCACGTGGCCTTCGGGGGGGCAGTTGTGCCAGGCTCCAGCAGGAACAGGAGGAGGTAGAGCAGGGTGGGGCCCCAGATGTCCCGCTCGCCCCGTTCTGGGGTCTCCTGTCCCCTGGGCTCAGCGCCCACAACCTGCTCTTCCTGAAAAGCCAGAGTACCATCTCCCCTTCCTCGGGCTCCTCCCAAATTCGATATTCACTTGAGCTCCCCAGAGACCCCAAGACCGCACCTGGGTCAGGGCAGAGTCTGCGGGAGGCTTTTGGAGGAGCCCGTGCCCAGGTGGAGGCCGGGCTGCAGGGCGATGAAGGCACCGAAGGTCCCAGCCCCAGGGAGCGTAGCGCCGTGTTGCCTGGGTGTGAGGGCCACAGCTCCCGACCCCGGCCTCCCCTGCCCTCCCCCTGGGTGAGGTGCTCCTCGGGTCGGGGATTCGGGTTGGGTAGGGTACTTGCCTGGCATGCAAAACAAAGACAGCTGTTCGGCTGATGTGCTGAGGCTGTTTCTGGTGTGTTGAGATTAACAAAGCAGAGCGTGGTTCCCGGGAGGACTAGGGTCACCCTGCCTGGGCACGGCCGCCCCACACGTGGGATTCTCCAGGCTGATGGGCTCCCGCAGTCCCCGGAGTCTGCCTCTCTCTTGGGCTCCTGCGCCCTCTGGGAGACCCTGAAAGGCGTCCGGCAGCTTCCCCAGGAAATTGCCCCCAGGTGCTGCCCTCTGAGGGTTGGCAGTCTCCTCCTGGGACAGCCTGGCCACGCTGCCAGGTGACCGTGCGAGCTGAGCGCCGGCCTCACTCCCCACCCCGCAGATGCTGAGCTGCCTGGAGCACATGTACCACGACCTGGGCCTGGTCAGCGACTTCAGCATCAACCCCGTCACGCTCAGACGCTGGCTGGTGAGTGTCGGCTGCCCGGCCCCTCCCGCCCCTGCGAGCCAGCGCCCCTGGCCGCCACCGGGCTGTCCCACAGTGAAGCCGAGCAGGCCCTGCAGAGGGACGTTCCTTTCCGAGGACATCTGGCCTCTCTGTGTCCTCACTGGCTCAGCCCCTGAGTGCTCACTTGGGGCAGCGATGACACAGTGTGACTCAGACAGGCGTGTGAAGCGCAGGGGCCCACACAGCGGTCCCGGGGCGGGGGGTGCTTGGGTGCATGTAGCAGGCTTTTTGTGAACAGCAGCAATTGCTCAGAGCCCGGCACTGAAGCCCGGTAACTCTCCCGTGGTCAGCAGACCTGAGGTAGCCATGCCCCTGGGGGACCCGCATGTGCCATGGACTTCCCAGGCCTCAAAGCCACTGGGTTCACCCCTGTGGAGACCACTGGGCTCTGGGCCTGGGCTCTGGTGAGGATCAGGCTGGGAGCATCAAGGGGTAGTCCTGGCGAGTCCTCGGGGCAGGCGGGGGCTCGGGGCTCACCTGTCCTCCTGCACCCTAGCTCTGCGTGCACGACAACTACCGCAACAACCCCTTCCACAACTTCCGGCACTGCTTCTGCGTGACCCAGATGATGTACAGCATGGTCTGGCTGTGTAACCTGCAGGTGAGTCCCGCCGGGGAACGCCCACCTGGGATCACACCTGTGTTACCAGAGCCCTGCCTTGGGGTCCCGGCTGCCGCATTCAACCCGAGAGGCTGCCCCAGGGTATTCCGGGAGCTGGTGCAAGCGGCTGTGGTAGCACAGGTCTGTAATCCTAGCTGTCTAGGAGGCTGAGGCAGGAGAGCCACAAGTCCAAGCCTAGCCCAGGCAACGCAGCAACTTAGCAAACCCCTCAACGTTTTAGAAAGGACTGAGATGGGGCTCAGTGCAAAGGTCCTAGCTTCAATCCCCTGTAGTACAAAGCATAATACGGTGTGGCCTGACCTCCTTACCCTACCCCGAGACCTTGGGGTGGCTTGGGTGGGGTGGCAGCCTCATCCTGCCTTGCTGCCGTCTCCCACCCGCCCAGCCCCTCCTCGCCATCCCCCTTCCCTCGAGGAAAGCTGAAACCTGAACTCTGTCCCTTGACCAGGAGAAGTTTTCCCAGATGGACATCTTGGTCCTGATGACAGCGGCCATCTGCCATGACCTGGATCACCCGGGGTACAACAACACGTACGTGCACACTTTCTTCCTCTCCTCCCTTTCGGCAGGCGCCCCGGGCCCAGGGAGCCCCAGCGCTCCTCTCCCCCCGCCATCCTGTCTCAGAGGCCCCCACCTCTCGGCTCGGCCTCAGCAGGACAAAGTGCCCAGGTTCCACCTCTGTCTGGGGCCTTTGTCCTGGGTGCCCCCTTTTGGAGTCAGAGTCCTTCAGGGCCAGGAGACCCTGCAGGGGCCCACGCTGCCTTGTCACCCTGGCTCCAGGCTCAGCGGGCACAGAGCAGAGCCCGCTGGCACCCCTGCCAGCTTCTGAGGGCAGAAGCCGAGGGAGAAGGCCATGGGGACAGGTCCACAGCAAGGCCACGGGCCAGGGGGACACCAAGCCCTCCTGCCTCTGTGTCGGGCACAGTGCACTGTCCCCAGAACCCACAGATTCCAGTGGGTGGCCTGGTCTGTGTTCACAGTTCACCTCGGTCCTTTCCAGCACATGTGTGTGTGTGTGTGATGACATCAGACATGGCTAAGAACCATGCTGTAACTTGTCAAGTCCGGAGTGGGTCCCCAGGTGACAGTGCACGGGTGACGGTGTCACCCAGGGCCCACCTCTTCCTGTGCTGCATCCCACAAGCCGGAGCTCACGTGGGGCCTGTCTGTTCAGCTTAAACCTCGGGGCCGCGGGTGAGAGGGCATCAGGTCCCCAGCCCTGCCACGTGCCCACCCCTCCTGCCTCTGCAGCCACCACTCACACTCCTGGACGCACAGGTGCCCCTGCCGCATGCAGGTGCCTGACCCCACCGTGCACCGCAGGTACCAGGTCAATGCCCGCACGGAGCTGGCCGTGCGCTACAACGACATCTCGCCGCTGGAGAACCACCACTGCGCCGTGGCCTTCCAGATCCTGGCGCGGCCCGAGTGCAACATCTTCGCCAACGTGCCACCCGAGGGCTTCAAGCAGATCCGGCAGGTGGGTTTGAGGGTCCCTCACCACAGGGGCACGGCGTGTGGGGACAGGGCAGCATCCCAATACCAGTGTAGCCAGAGACTCTTGGTCACAGCAGAGCCCACCAGGGTCCTGGGGACCCACACTCCGGCCCCCTCTCCATCTGGGCCCAGGATGGGACCCCAAGAAAGGGGGTAGAGGAGGGGCTGCTATGCCAGGACAGCTCGCCAGCCTACACACCACGGCCACCCAGCCCTGCCAGCTGCTCCTGCAGCCAGCCGGTGCCCTGGGGTCTCAGCTGCTGTCACCTGCCACCCGTGGCCTGCCACGCCCACCACCCTGCTGCAGAACCTTGTCCACTGCAGGCCTCACAGAGGACGGGCGGCGAGTGGTGACCCAGGAGAATGGGTGGGTTGCACAGGGCCGACTTCCAGGACCTGTGGCTGTGGCCTTCCGTGACAAAGAGCCTCTAGCTGTTCTGACAGGACTTCTAGGTCTCAGGGTAGGTGGCCCTACACCAGTGACCAGGTCCCCAAGAGCTGGCAGAGGCCAGGAAGGACCCTTCCTTGGAGACCTGGAGGTCAGGGCCTGCAGCGCCGTGACCTTGCACTTCCGGCCTGCAGAACCCTAAGGCACTCACGTGGGGAGAGTCCATCTCCCTGGGGCGCACCATGCCTTCCGGCAGGGACCTCGCCCCTCTGAGTCCCTGCAGGTTTCCTCCCCAGGCAGCGGTAAGCTCTGCTGGAGCCGAGCCTGGGAAGCGTCCTCTCTGCTGAGCGCCGATAAGCTTCGCTCTCAGAGAGCAACCCCCGAGAGCCACGGTCCCCATCTGTGCCGGGAAGGTCTAAGCCAGCTGTCTCGTCACCTGTGGTCATTACGGAGCCACCAGTGCCCGGTGCTGCTGCTCCTTCCCGCAGCTTCGCCCTCTCCTCTGTGCGGACCGCCCTGAGCACGGGCCATGCGCCCTGCCAGCTGTGAGGGGCTGCAGCCCACTTCCCTAGGAGTGGCCAGAGGGCTGACCGTGGAGAGAGAGCCCCACGCGGCCTCCCAGCACTGCCTGTGGGAAGCCCCTCAGCAGTAGGACTGGACCACCCCCCATGTGTGACTTACCCCGAAAGACAGCACCCCAAAAGAGGAGGTTCCCCTGCCCGGAGGGGCAGCCAGCCTCTGGTCTTCTTCCTGCTTCCAAACCTCACTGGCTTTCAAGTAAGACTTTCTTATCTGGGCACAGTGGTACATGCTTGTGATCCTAGCTTCTCGGAAGGCTGAGACAGGAGGATAACACACACAGGCCCAGCCTGGGCAACTTAGCAAGAACCTGTCTCAAAATATAAAATGAGCCGAGGGTGTCGCTCAGCGGGAGAGCACCTGTCCAGTGTGTCCAAGGCCCTACGTGCCATCCCCCTACCGAAAAAAAACTAACAGTTCAGTCTATAGAAAGACTGCATAATTCAAAACACGAGCAGTACCACCCAAATACATGCACTTGAGATTCCCTATGTTGATCGCCCAGCTTTTGTATTTCTTTTCTTGGAAAAGCAGAGACCCGTACGTGGCACAGAGGTGCTGCCCAAGCAGGGGTGGGATGATAGGTGGACGGAGATGGCCGGAGGGTGGATGGTGGGTGGGTGGACGGAGATGGCCGGAGGGTGGATGGTGGGTGGGTGGACGGAGATGGCCGGAGGGTGGATGGTGGGTGATAACATGGCAGAAGTTAAAAGGCAAGGGAGCCTGAGACCTTGCTCACCCCCTGGAGGGTGATACCGTCCTCTGAGAGTGACATTCACCTGTCACAAGGACAGGATCCAGACACTCCTGGGAGTTCCCATCGCCCTGCTGCACGGTTATATCAGAGACCACACATTTCAACCTGAGCTTCCGAGGGAACATTCAAACCACGCAGTAATAAAACATTTATATTTTAAAACTCATACTCTCCTTTTTAAGCGCGTTCATAAAGATGCTGTTAAGGAGACTCTGGTCGCTCCCAAGCCCATACTCACACACACAGCACAGATAAGAGGAAAAGTCCTCTTGGAAACTCCGCTCTTGGTCTCAGGGAGGGGCTCGTCTTGGCCGGAGGAGGTGGCGCCCGGAGCTCAGGCTTTGCTCCCTCCCCGCGCAGGGGATGATCACGTTAATCCTGGCCACAGACATGGCCAGGCACGCGGAGATCATGGACTCGTTCAAGGAGAAGGTGGAGAACTTCGACTACAGCAACGAGGAGCACCTGACCCTGGTGAGTGGCTGCCTCGGCCTCCTGGGGGCTTCAGGGTGAGCCTCGACCAACCGGCTCAGACCGGAAACCCGGGGACCGGAGTCCGCAGCCGAGGCCTTGAACAAGGTGCCCGAACCGCCTTTGAGGGTCAGGTCCTCCTGGGCCAGCCGTTGGTGGGGCTGCCCTCCTGTGTGGCTGAGGGCAGCACTTCCCACGCCAGGGAGGAGCTGAGGATGCCCAGGGCCAGCCCTTGGTAAAAAGCAGGATGCGTGAGTCTTTCCCTTCCTGTCCCCTTCCCCAGGCTCAGAGAGGAAGCTAATTATGCCGTGTCTTGTCTAAGTGCAAAGAATACTTTCTTTTAAAATTAACTGCTTAATCCCAGCACTTGGGAAGCCGAGGCAGGAGGATCGCTGTGTGTTCGATGCCAGCCTGGGTTACATAGTGAGTTCAAGGTCAGCCTCAAATACATAGTGAGACCCTGCCTCCAAAGATAAAAATCATCACCATCATCATAAATAATAACATAAAATCAACTACCTAACACCAGTATCATCCCTGCGAGCCACCAGAAAAGCTGATGATTAGCCGCGCATGGTGGTGCACACCTGCAATTCCATACAGCACGCAGGAGACTGAGGCAGGGCTGTGCCTCACGTGGATGGAGCGGCCTCGGCCAGCACATTGGCAGCCACGGCGGCACCAGCAGGTCAGGCAGGTTCGGGCCCCATGGACCAGGGTACCTGCTCATAGGACAGTGCCGTGGGGCACGTCATGTGGGCTGCAGTAGCCAGGAAGGCTGGGAGGAGGGGACCCAGGTCACCCTGAGGCTGCCTGAGGGACAGGTCCGGCTCGGCAGGACCCAGGTGCTGCAGGGAGGCACGGTGCAGTGTTCCGACTCCATGATTGGGGTTCCACCAGTGGACACTGGGGTCTGTGGTTCCCCCGAGTTCCAAGGTGTGGAAGTGCTGTAGCTGGTGCCCCCCAGACTGTGAGATGGGGGGCCTTCCCTCTATTTTCTTTCTTTTGGTTGCTTTGAGACAGTCTCACTATGTATTGAGACTGTACTCGCTACGTAGCCCACGCTGACCTGGAACAGAAGTCCTCCTGCGTCAGCCTCCCCGGTGCTGGGATCACAGGTGTATTCCACTGTGCCCAGCCCCTCTGTCATATTTCTAAAGCCCCTGTATCATTCCTCAGGGGGCCTCCCATGCCCCAGCTCAGAGAGTCACCTCTTCACAGTGCTAGGGAGCAAGCCTGGGCCTCCTGCCTGCCAGGCGGGAGCTGGGTCCCCGAGCTACACCCCCAGCCAGCGACAGCTCTCTGGTGCCCTGCGTGTATATGTGCATACGTACTGCTTCGCACTTCTAGGAACCGAACCCAGGCCTCCGCGCTGAGCTGCATCCACACCGAACCAGCCCTTTTCTACCTTTTATTTTGAGACGGGTCTAACTCCATCCCTGCGTTACCCAGGATGGGCAGCAGCTTCCGCCCTCCAGCTTCCCCCCCCCCCCGGCCGGGGTTACAAGCCTGGCTTCTCTTCTCCCACCCTTGGTAACCGCCGCATCTTCCCAGGGTCTTGTTTTTCCTGTATCCCCAAGGACCAACACGTTATTTCTCAACCAGATAGTTGGCATTGACAGAATGTGTGTCGCCCCGGTGTCCCCATGCTCCTGGCTGGAGCCAAGAGCTGAAAGCCCAGCCTGGTCAGGGCTGGGCTGGGGGCAAGGTGGCATCCCTCAGCCACCGTGGGCCCAGCACCCCCACCTCCGCCTTCGTCCCACCCCTTGTGTCCCTGACGCCTTCATCCCGACGTCTCTCCTTTCAGCTGAAGATGATCCTGATAAAGTGCTGTGACATCTCCAACGAGGTGCGGCCCATGGAAGTGGCGGAGCCCTGGGTGGACCGTCTGCTGGAAGAGTACTTCATGCAGGTAGGCACCTCGCAAAGCCACCTGCTTCTGCCACCGTCGCCTGCCTCCGTGATGTCCCAGGTTGCCACCCACTACCACAAATAAAGCCACTCTTGGGGGCAGACTCGGCAGGCGAATTGTCCAGAAGAAAGAGCAGCAGAGACAGGAGGGACCAGGGATGGGTGAGACCCAGCGGGGCAGCTCCAAGGACAACCCCAGCGAGGTGGGCTCAGGGGTGAGAGGACAGTAAGCACCCAGTGCCTCTGCCCTAGCAGCCCAGCAATGCCTTTAACAAACACGCCCACCTGCACCCCGGTCCCTGGGATGCTGTGCCATGCCCAGTGCAGACCGGGTGTCTGTGCGCAGAGAGCCTGTTCCGCTCTTCCTCCAAGCAGCAGTGCTGGGTGTGTCTCCCCGCTGCCCGGCGTTCCTATCCATACTGCCCCTGTCCCCCATCTTCCCTGCAGAGCGACCGTGAGAAGTCGGAAGGCCTTCCTGTGGCCCCATTCATGGACCGAGACAAAGTGACCAAAGCTACAGCCCAAATCGGGTTCATCAAGTTTGTTCTGATCCCGATGTTTGAATCAGTGACCAAGGTGAGTGGCCGTCGCCCCTCGCCGATGCTGCTGGTGCATGTGTATGTGTGTGCACCCGCGCATGTGCACACACGTGTGAATGTACAGAGCCCTCAGAGGCCGCCTCATTGGCTGCCATGGCAATGGCTGCAGGCCCATTTCCCACACACTGTGGGCAGTGCCACCCCTGCAGCTTCCCAGCTGGACCAGGTGCGCTCTGGCTATAAATGCCCAGCTCCTGGTGTCATCTCCCCTTCTCTGTCCTCACCTTCTTGTCTACACTGCCCAGCACCCAGCACCCATGGTGTCCAAAGCAGATCCACCTCTAGCCACCCCTCCCAGCATGACCTGCAGCCTGCGGCCCCTTCTTGTGGTGTCTTCACACTGTGTCCGCTTTCCTGTCCCCAGGGTCTGGCCAGCAGGCTTGGGGCAGGTGGGGAATAGAGAGGCCCGGGGAGGTTGCAGTGAGGAGGGATGGGAGGGTCGGGGCACAGGTGGGTCCCCAGAGGCGAGGACCAACCAGGTGGCTTCCCGTGACCTCGTCTGTCTCCCCAGCTCTTCCCCATGGTTGAGGAGCTCATGCTGCAGCCCCTGCGGGAATCCCGGGACCACTATGAGGAGCTGAAGCAGATGGACGACGCCATGAAAGAGGTAACCGCGTCGGCAGTGACACACGGCCCAGCCCTGGCTGCCCGGGATGGAGGCCGAGCCTGTGGCCTTTCCTCAGATCCCTGGCCGGGTTTGGCCACGTCAGCCTCTGAGTGTGTGTCCCCACCACGTCCCTGCCTGATGCTGGCCCCAGCTTGGCCTCCCCGCACCCAGCCCGGGCCACCCCCTCCCTGGAACAGTCTGCCTGCATCTCCTGCGCCCTACCAGCCTGACCTGGGCCCCGGGATGCCCTCTGGGCCCTACTTCCTCACCGCCAGTGCCCTCATGGGTCAGGGCTGCCCCAGGCACTGTGCACCCCATTTGCCATCTTTTCAGCCCGGGAACCTGGCAGCCCTGGGTGCCCCTGGTGCCATACCAGTCCCTCAGCCACTCCGTGTAAATGCCAGGCATACTGTAGGTGCTCCATAACTGCTCATGCATTAATTAAAAGTTCCAAACAGTGATCCTGACTTTGCTAGCTAGAATTTCCCACCCAAAGGTCACAGAGAGGGCAGTGAAACCATGAAAGACAAGAAGTACAGAGGCACAGACAAAGCAGGAGCGTTGGCGGTCTCAACCCCCAGAGAGGGCTAAGGGCCTTCTACTGCCTGGACCCCTGCTGCCACCTAACGGTCCCACGAGCCACTGCTGGGAAGGCCTTGCGTCTCCAAGTCCTGTGCCCGCTGCCCAGTAGGGACACCAGGACCGTCCCTGGCACCACCTCAACAGGGCAGGAGCACATGGGGAGGAAAGCCCGGCTCTGTGGTGCCTCCGGGCCGGGCAGTGGGGCCGCGGGGCTGCGGGCCGCAGAGCTCCTGTCCATGCAGACCGCGGCTGTCACAGAGCAGGTCACTCGTGCCAGCGCTGTCCCTGAAAAGTCCCCGGCGACTGTGCTGGCACCGTTGCCCACCACGCCTCCCGGCACTGACGCCGCCCGCTCTGCTCTGTCCTAGTTACAGAAGCAGACGGAGAGCTTGACCTCCGAGGTCAGCGAGAAATCCAGAGAGAAGAGCAGGGACAGCAGGCAGACTGAGGGCGGCACGTCACCGAACTGACATCTCGGCGCACACGGTAGGTAACGCAGACGGAAGGGGACAGGGCGCCGAGACCGTGTGCGGCCGGGGGCCGAGGCCGAGCTGCTAGGTGGCCCCTCTGCCTGGGGGACTCCGTGCCCTCGGCTAATCCCAGTCTCCTCCAGGTTCAGATGAAGTCTCTGCCCCACTAGTGGGCTTGAATTCAGGCACGTGCACATGGGGACACAGCGGTGTTCAAACCAGCACACAGAGCATTTGTGCACAGGGGAAAACGGAGTCCTTTGTATGTAGAAAGTAGAGTAAACCCTCAAAGGAAGGGGATGGAGGGCTGGGAATTCAGCTCCATGGCAAAGCACCTGCCTGGCAAGCACGAGGTCCTGAGTTTGATCCCCATCCAATACCGAAAAAAGACGAATATACTGCAGCAAGTAGGAAAAAAATAGGATCAGCACTAATTACAAGGGGAAGTTAAGTTTTATTTTGTGTCGTTGTGTTTTGTTTTGTTTGTGGTTCTAGGCATTGAACCCGGGGCCTTATCCATGCTAGGCAAGTGGTCTGCCACAGACTCCACCCCCAGCCTTTTCTTCTTGAGACAGGGTCTCACTATGCAGCTCAGGTTAGCCTTGAACTACTGTGTATCCCAGGCTGGCCTAGAACTTGAAGTGATCCTCCTGCCTCAGCCTCCTGAGTGCCGGGATTACACGTGTGTGCACCACCATGGCTGGCCTATTTTTTTTTAATACAATACAGGTATGGTGGTGCGCGCCTGTAATCCCAGCCACTCAGGAGACTGCGGCAGGAGGATGACATTTCAGGCCAGGCTGGACAATTTGGTGAGATCCAGTCTTGAAATAAAAAGTCCGAAGGGCCAGGCAGGTGGTTCCATGACAGGGCACTTGCCTGGTGCACAGCAGAAAGGAAACAGAAAGCAAAAGAGAGCAGCCTGCATTCTATTCCCAGCGTCCCCAAACCAGGTGCACTTTTCAGCAGTCCAGCGGCCGGGTCTGAGGCTGTAGCCTTGTCTCCCGCCCCTGCTGACCGCGGCCACCCACTGAGTCATTGTGGATGGCAGAGCAGCGTGTGCGGCCGGGGCCTCGCAGGGCACCCCGGGTCTCCGTCCACCGCAGAACTCGAGAGCTGCTCGGTCTCCAGCGCGTGCCGGGCCGGGACAGCACTGAGGCCCCGCACTTGTGCACCTCACTCTGCGTCCTGGCCGGTGTCTGCAGCGCCTGAGCCACAGAGCCCACGTCGGGCCGTGCTTAGGGGGAGGACGGACGGGGCATCGGGCCACCCCTGGTGCCTGGTGCGTGGCGTGTGTCGTTAGGTCGAGTCGGGTTCTGGAGCAGCTCGGGGCGGAGCTGGATCCCGCTCACGCGTGTGCAGCGCTGTGTCCGATGAGCTCAGCCTGTCCTCAGCGGTCCTGTCCGCATCCCCATGAGACAAACCTTTGCCTTTTCCTTTGCCGAGCAGACTGAGCCGGAAGCAGCGGCAGGGCTGTGGCCGTGGCTGGCGCGGATGGGCTGGCGGAGCCTTGAGGAACCCTCAGTGCCAGGGAAGTCGCTCCGGGTGCCTGACGCCGGCGGACCGGGTTTTCTAAGGACTGCTCATTCGATGAGGGGGAAAAAAGGGAATCCATGATGCTGTACAGAATTTTTATTTTTAAACTGTCTTTTAAATAATATATTCTTATACAGAAACGGGTACTGTACTTTTTCCTCGATAGAGTTTTTTATCCCCTGCTGGTCTGTCTCGTCCCCCCCGGGAAGCCAAGGACACGGTCCTTGCCCCACACACAGAGCCAGTACCATGTGACCCAGACGTCCGAGTGAACCCTGCGCTCAGTGTCAGGACAGTGCCAGGGGCACAAGTGTGCGTCCTGTGCTCCTGAGTGGACAGGACCTCAGTGCTGTTCGGGCCGGATCCTCGGCAGGTGTGACAGCTGTCACGCACCAACTGTGGGGGTGGCAAGGACTCTGCATCTCTGCAGGGGCAGAGATCCCTGCCTTCTTGCCTGTTCTGAGGACAGGCCCTGGGGACATGCTGGTGGCCGTGTCCTCCAGAGTCCCAGCTTGTCACAGTGCAGTCACATTCCTCCTGTGCAAAGGCTTCCTATCTCTTAGTTGACAAAAGGCAGAGAGAGGCATGCTGGCGTCCTCTGGGCCTCGGCACTATCTCTGCACCCCGGAGGAACAGGGTCGTCCCCAAGGCATCTCTGCAGGGAAGCACTGACCTTTGCCCACCGTGTCATCCGAGTTCCATGGACCTTCCATGTCCAGGCTGGTTCCCTCCTGGCAAGTTCCAGAATGTCGCTTCCTGTCCTGGGAAAACACATCCGGGGCCTGTGAAATTTCCCACCTCTTCTTGGATCCAGCTTGGCGGCAATGGGGACCCTGGATTCCGCACCTCTTCTTGGTTTTGCTGTTTGCTTTTCACTTGAATCCCCTCTAAAGCGGGTGCAGATGCCTTTGGCAAAAGTACAACCAAGACAGAGGCATGGTGGACGCCGACCAGCCTTCACGTCGCCCAGCAGGAACGGCCTGTGCCCTGCTCTCCAGCGCTGCCTCTGTCCTCGGCCACCTCCACCCCACCAAACTGCACCTGACACCCGTGACACTGTCTCCTCAGGCTCACATGCCGGCTTCTCCCTCGAAGCCCAGTGGCCAACTTGATCGGACGGAGAAACCCTCGGAAACGAGAGGGCCCTGGGTCCCGGTGGCCCTGAGCCGTCACCAGAGGGCGTTACTGGGCGGTGGTGGGGGCAGGAAGTGGGGTCTGCATTGGAGGAAGTGGGTCACGGTGTCCGGCCCAGCCCCTTCCGCCTGCCCCTGGCTTCCTGTCCGCTGCGAGCCGAGGAGCTCTGCTCTGTCGCACCCTTCCACTGAGCTATTCCTGCCTCCTGCGACCCGGAAACCATAGCGTCAACTAAGACTTGAACCTTCTGCAACCTGGAGCCAAAATAAACCTTTTCTTCTCCAAATTGTTTATCTCAGGTATTTGTCACAGGGACAAACAACTAGCCAAGACACTGGGCGTCCTGGTGCAGGCCTGTAATCCCAGTGGTTGGGAAACTGAAGCAGGAGGATCATTGTGAGTTCAAGGCCAGCCTGAACTACACAGTGTCTTAAAAAAACAGAACAACAACAACAGAAAGTGTGAACCCTACTGTGAACTGCCGAGGCTGTATAATCCTTCTGGGAATCCAATCCCAAATACCTCCCACCCGCACCTGTTCCCATGATGAAAACTGTCTTCCGTGAAACCAGTCCCTGGTGTCAAAAATAGGGGGGAAACTGCTGCTTTAAATCACCTCCTGGTGGGCTGGGGATACAGCTCAGTGGCACAGCGCCTGCCC
>PVJX010033318.1:0-19770 GCA_004027295.1 Dolichotis patagonum
GCAAGTCAGTGGACCTCCTCTCTGTACCCAAGCCTCTCTCATCAGATTCTACTTTACTTCTGTTTAAGGACAACTCTTCCAAGATGGGGTAATTCTCTAAAGAAATAAAAAATTGTAGAGGATTTATCTCTGGTAAAAGTTGGAAGAAATTCTGAAACATTTTACTTTCTTGTCTTATAGTTACTTTGTTAGTGAAGAAAAATCAGAAACAGATGAAAACTCTGGCAAACGGCCTAGCAAGCTGGGTAAGTAGTGATTCTTATATAGATGTAACTATTCTTTGGTCCACCAGCTTTGATACTTAAGGCCTACAGTTCCATAGATTCCATTTTTTGAATCTAATGACTTTGTCATGTTATAAGTAACAATGAGAGGGGTCATGAATTCAAATATTTCTTGGTCTGTTTTTTGAAAATTCACATCCATTTTGTTTATAGTGGACCATGAACATAGAATAGGTCCTTACAGAATATGTGTTAATTAAGTGAAACAGGAAACACTTTTATTTTTAGATGAAAGGAAGGTTTTTTTTTTAATCAGTACCAGGGATCGAACTCACGACTGCCTGCTTGCAAGGCAGGCGCTTATGCCGCTGAGCTAAATCCCCAGCCCCCGAAAGGAAGGTTTGTAACTGATTAGATAATAAAGACTGATCATAAGCACTAGGGTGAGAAAAGAGAATTTAATTCTTTTAAGGTGACACTTAATTCAATAATATAATGCTATGGTGGTCTTGTAATTTACCTTTAACGTAATCATTTGGGATCTGTAATTGAAATGTTTGCCTGTGAATTTTATCTGAGTTTCATCCTCAGTCCTATCTGAGTTTTATTTCTTAACAAATCCACCTAATCAAGCACTTAAAAGGTGGTTCGCTTTCTTTAGATGAAGAAGATTCCTGTTCATTGCTAACAAAAGAGAGCAGCCACAATAGCAGCTTTGAGCTGATTGGTTCCACAATTCCATCCTATCAGCCTTGCAACAGACACACAGGCCGGGGGAGCAGTTTTTTCCCCACTGCGGGAGGATTCAGATCTCCTTCTCCTGGGCTATTTCGAGCTAGTTTGGTCAGCTCAGCTTCTAAGGTAAGGTGGTAATAGTTCTTCTAATCTTTTCCCTTTGCTTCCCACATTACTAAATAAAGTCTGTCCCAACCAACCAACTCCCACCATCTTGGTACTCAGCTTATGTGTTCTGCTTTAAAAATCCACCCCCTGAGCCAGTTGTGGTTATGTACACCTATTATCCTAGCAGTTGGGAGGCTGAGGCAGGAGGATTGTAGCAAGTTCAAGGGTAGCACTTGAACTGCACTACTTAACAAGACCCTATCTCAATGAAACAAAGCCCAAAAAACAGGAAAATCTACCCCCTTTGTGTGTTATAAGCAAGCTTTCCCACATTCATACTTTTTCAGAGGTACTTTTCTGCAAGCCTCTCTTAGCTATGCATTGTCCTCAACTGCAATTCCGAGTGGATAAAATATAGCAGATAGCAGCTTCTGTTGTTGTCATGACACAATGAATTTCTAAAATGTTTTGCTATTGTTTGTTTTTGTTTTGGTGCCAGAGTTCAGGGAAACTGTCTGAGCCTTCACTTCCTATAGAGGATTCCCAGGATCTGTATAACGCCTCCCCGGAGCCCAAGACACTTTTCCTAGGAGCAGGAGATGACTTCCAGTTTTGCTTAGAAGATGACACTCAAAGCCAACTGTTGGATGCAGATGGGTAGGTAGTTTTGTGTTTCTGTGGGTGGGATGGTGCTGGGTACTGCTTAATTTTGTTTAAAAATAAAATGAGCTTCTGTCACTCCATCTGTGCTTTTTCTTCTGAGAAAGAGAAGGTGTACAGACCATTATTAGTATTATAGTCTATGAGTTTGAACAGCCTCTCCAGAAAAATAAAATGTAAATAGCTCTTGCTGACTGCCATTCTGATCTTTTAATCTCTTATTTGTAATATATAGATCTTGTAAGGTCATGAAATTTCCCTATGTGGTTTCTACTTTGCTAGGATTGCTGGGTAAGATGGACAATTCACAGGTCAGTGGCACATGAAAGTACGTAACACCCAGTTCTACTGTAGTATCCTCTGAAACCAAATACTATTTTTTATACATTACCTTTGAATGGCATTTTATTCTTTAACAGAACTTCTGCCATTTTTAGATTAGCAGGAAGCTAAAGTTTGAATATGGGTTTTCTGGTTTAAGATTCACTTCTAACTTTAGCATTAGAAATGAACTCAGAGAGTTTCATTCACTATTTTACATCTTTTCCCACAAATTCCTTTCCCTGGCCATTGTGTTGTAGGTTCTTAAACGTTAGAAACCACAGAAATCAGCACCAAGCTTTGAAACCTCAGCTGCCGCTGGCCAGTATGGATGAGAACGCCATGGATGCCAACATGGACGAGCTATTGGATTTGTGTACTGGAAAGTTTACATCTCAGGCTGAAAAATGTCCACCCAGGAAGAGTGACAAGAAAGAGAACATGGAAGAACTTTTGAATCTTTGCTCAGGAAAATTTCCTTCTCAGGGTAAATGTCCTATAGAGAACACTAGACTTACCAAGGACAAATCTTTTCAAGTCAGTGTCCTTGTCGGGAAGACCCTTTACCGCTAAACAGAAACAGGAATGTGATGCAGTGTTACATTCTGTTTTGTTTTGTTTGTTTTTGTGGTACTGGGGATTGAACCCAGGGCCTTGGCACTAAGCTACATCTCCATTCCTTTTTTTTTTTTAAGTTTTGAGACAGAGTCTTACTAAGATGCTAAATTGCCTAGGCTTGGCTCCAATTTGCAATCATCTTGCTTCACCCTCCCCGAGTGCTAGGGCTATAAGTATACACTGCCACGCCCAGCTCTAGACTCTTACATGTTGATTAATTCATTGTGTAACTCCTAACATTTGGAGCTTTACTTTCTTTTTACTTATTTTTTTTAGAGCATTACTTTCTTAGAATGATAAAGTGTCAATTTAAGACTTCTTCAGCTTTGGGCATATGTTATGTTATTTACAATTCATATATAAAATTTAGAACCGTGTATAGTATATAGTAAATTTCCAATAACTGTTGATTTATTTTTCCACCTCTCCCCCTCCCCCCAAATACACACACAGCACTGCTAGAAAGTAAGCTTTGTGAGAGAGTTGGGGTCTTTGTTTTGTTCTCTTTGTCTCCCTGATGGTCAGGACATAGTAACCCTGAATCAGGATTTGTTGAATGAAAGGATGGTGACATTTTTGGTAGGCTTACCTTAGAAAACATTAGTGAACTGGCTTGTCTTTAGAAGGCTGGGAAGAGAGGAGAAAGTTGTCATTCCTTGGTGAGAAGACTTTTCCTTGTAGATGCCTCCCCTCTGGATCCCTTGGAGTTGAGCAAGCAGGAGAAGGAGAACAGCATAGGTGACCCGATGGAAGAAGCACTAGCTCTCTGCTCAGGCTCTTTCCCAACAGACGGGTAAGTCTCAGATGGGCAGGAACTTGAGAAGACCTGGTCTTCTGATAAAGTCCTAGGATTAGGATTCCATGTTTCGTGATAACTGATCTTACAGGTTTAATATTTGGGTGGGGGGGGACTGGGGATTGAACTCATGACCATGCGCTTGCAAGGCAGGTGCTTCTGCCGCCGAGCTAAATCCCTGGCCCGGGTTTAATATCTTGTCAGAGAGGCTTACAGGGGATTTAAATCTCATATTTAAATAGTAATGAAATTATACACTTTGGTAAAAAAGGCAAGAATAAGTACATGAAAGATCTTTAAATCACTAATCATTGGTTAATCACTAATTGATAGAATTGGAATCAGATATTGTCTCACTCTGATTAGGGTAACTTGTAAAAGAATAATAATAATAATAATGATGATGATGATGGCCAGAGAGGATATGGAGAAATTGGAACCCTTGTATACTGTTGGTGAGACAGTAAAATGGTGAGAGTGCTGTGGAAAACAGTGTGACAGTTCCTCAGAAATTAAAAATGAAATTACCATCTGACCCAGCAATTCTGTTTCTTAGTATAGACTCAAAACAAGTGAAAGCAAGGACTCAAATAGGTATTTGTATACCTATATTCATATTCAAAGCAGCGTTATTCACAATACCCAGAGTATAGAAGCAGTTCAAGGGCCTGCTGACAGATTAATTAATCTTTTTAGAAGTATGTATATATACGTATAGTGGCATAGCCAGCCTTACAAAGGAGAAAAATTCTAACACATGCCTCAGTGTGGATGATCTCAAGGATTTTATGCTGAGAGCAATAAGCTAATCTCAAAAAGACAAATACTACTATGACTCTACTTATGTAAGGTACTTAGAATAGTCACATTCATTGAAAAAGAATGATAGTTGCCAGTCTGGAGGTAGGGAAGAATGGAAAATTGGGTATAAGAGTTTGAATTTTACACAATGGAAAGAGTTTTGATTATTTCTTCTACAATAGTGTGAATGTACTTAATACTATTGAACTGTTTACTTAAAAATGGCTAAGATAAATTTAATGTTAGTATTTTAACATAATTAAAACTTTCTCCTCTGTAGTAGGCACTGAACTTGGTCTTTACACTGAGTTAGGGCCTCAGCACCCCCCCCTTTTTAATTTTAAAAAATGTTTTTTATTTTGACACAGGGTCTTGCTAAATTACCCAGGCTGGTCTTAAACTTGGAATCCTTATGCCTTGCCTCTCAGAGTTCTGGGATTATAGGCATGCCACCATCCCAGCTAAAACAGTTTTTTTAAACGACAAAGCAGCTGGACATGGTGGCCTGTGCCTATAATCTCAGCTCTCTGGGAGGCTGAGTTAGGAGAGTCATTAAATTTGAACCCAGTTTAGGAAACTTAGGTCTAGTGAGACCTATGTCAAAATAAGAAAAATAAAAAGGGCTGGGGATGTAGCTCAGTGTAAAGTTCTGGGTTTAATTCTCAGTACCCCACCCCACTCCAATCCAGGCAAAATAACCAGGGAAAATATATTACCTCCTATTTTTTGAACAGGTTATTGGTGTTAATAAAATGCTTTAAATCCTCAGTTTAGGTGGGTGTTCGTAATTTGTTTTCAACTTTTTTATTGATTCAGTGATTTGCATCATAGGGAGCAAGAAGGTGAAGAGGGGGAATTTGGAGACTTTCGGCTTGTGCCTCGTAACAGTGAGTTTGACAGTGATGAGGTGAGTATGAAAGAAATGTAAGTCCATGTACTGCTGCCTATGGACTTTTCTTTTCTTTTTCTTTTTTTTTTAATTTTTTAAAATTTTATTTTAAAAGGGAGTAAAATCAAACACAACAAAACAGAACAGAATGGGACATAAGAAAGCATAAACTTCAAAGCTAGACAACCAGAGATCTTCACTATCAGTCATATTGTCTCTTGTTTTCTTCCAAATGGTTGTCCTCATCTTTGCATATGGAGAGCTCATACTAAATAACATAGCCAATCTTTTCACAAGATGTGTAGTTCACTGGCTCCCACTTGCTAGGCAGGGGGGAGGAGGAGGGGGTACATGGGATGGGGGACAGGACTTGAGATGTCTGATTCTCAGCCTACACGCAGGCAGGATCACAGTCGCCCCCCCAGAGAAAGGAAGAGCTCCTTGTTCTCCCGGCACCCCGAGTCAACCGCACGGTGCAGGTTCGGACGTGCCAGGGTCTCTCTCCTTTGGGCTGCCGAAAGTGAGCCACACTCTCAGCCGCCCTGAGAGAGGGGTGGAGCTCCTTGTTCTCCTGGCACCCCAAGTCAACCACACGGTGCAGGTCCCGATGTACCAGGGTCTGTCTCCTTCAGGCCGCCGAAAGTCTGCCACACTCTTAGCTGCCCCAGAGAGGGGGGGAGTTCCTTGTTCTCCCGGCACCCTGAGTTAACTGCACTGTGCAGGTCCCAGTGCGCCAGGGTCTCTCCTTCAGGCCGCCAAAAGTCGGCCACACTCACAGCTGCCCCCCAGAGAGGGGTGGAGCTCCTTGTTCTCCCAGCACTCCGAGTCAACCACACTGTGCAGGTCCCGAGGCGCCAGGGTCTCTCCCCTGCAGGCTCCCTAAAGTCTGCCATACTCACCTGCTATTTCTTTCTGATGAATTGACCATTCCATTTCCAAAGTTCTGAAATAGCCAACAGATCACAGAAAGAATTCTCTTTAGGCTCCTGTTTGAAACCAGCAGCTACAGCGATCTGCTGGCCTTGCTTCAGGGCCACTGGACTTTTCTTCTTGTCTGAGTTCTTGAGCTTTCTAAGATTGGCATCTTATCCATAACAATAGCCTGTGCCAGGCATTGTGGTGCACACCTGTAGCCCCAGCAATCAGGCAGGAGGATTGTCTCAAGTTCAAGGCCAGCCTGGGCTACATAGTGAGTTCAAGACTAGCCTGAACTACATGGTGAGACCCAGCTTCAAAAACTTTAAAAAAAAAAAAAGGCTATAAAGAGATGTGTGGGCAGAGGCACTCTTAGGGGTATGTGTGTGCCCTGTGGATCATCGGCCCCAGGGCCTCATGCATATGAAGCAAACACTGTACCACTGTGCACACCCCCTAGGTTTTTTTTTTGTACCAGGGATTAAATGTATGACCTTGTGCTTGCCAGGCAGGTGCTTATGCCACTGAGCTAAATCCTTGGCCCTTGTTTTGTTTTTTTAAACAGGGAGAAGAACACACAAGGTATGGGAGTATTAGGCTCCTAAGACTTCTATTTTACTTGAGGACATATTTTAATTTCCTTAACTTTGATACTGTGATTTTGGCAGGATGAAGACAGTGACGCTAGTAATGAAAATATAGCATTGGATGACCAGGAAGATGATGATGAAGAAGAGCTCCTAAAGCAATCTGAAAAGCTGAAAAGGCAAATGTAGGTGTTTGCTCCATTTCTTCAACTGCTAGAAATTTCTCTTGATTCTTGAGTTACAGTTTACCACTTTATCTAAATTTTCTGGCTTTATGGTTAACATAGATTAAACAAAATCCTTGTTGTGCATGGGATCTCTTCAGGATTCAAATGTTGTGGTCGGTATTCCATAGGTCATATCTACGCGAAGTATCTCTACATCTCTACTTCCTTCCAGAACTAGTGACATTGCCTGTGGTCTTCACAGGTCCTGGGTATTCTCTTTACTTTGAGGTATAGTCTGGCTATTTGATGTACTGGTTGTTCTGATCATGAAAATAAGACATTTATTTCAGAATATTAAAAAGAATACAAAGCTGGGCGTGGTGGCACACACCTATTATCCCTGCACTCAGGAGGCTGAAGCAGGATTGTTGCAAGTTTGAGACCAGCTGGGGCTACAAAGTGAGCTCCAGACCAGCCTGAACTGCATAGTGAGACCCTATCTCAAAAAAAAAAAAGAGGTTTTACATATAGTTCACTGAGAGCATATGCCTAGCATGAGCAAGGCCTTTGGTTCTATACTACAAAAAATAAAATGAATAAAGAATGCAGAAATATATAAATAAAAAAGTCTCATGTCCACTGTCCACAGTATATGACATATCTATGCATGTATTTTTTTAGCACCAAGTACATTTATTAGAAAAGAAAAAAGTTATGAAGTATCCTTACATCTTTTCTTTTTTGGGGGAGGGATACTGGGGATCAAACTCATGACCTAGTGCTTGCCAGGCAGGCACTTATGCCACTGAGCTAAATCCCCACCCCTTTTCTTAAGAAATTAGAAATAAAAGAATAAAACTAAAAACAAGTAGAAGATAATAAAGATCAGAAACAATCCCTTATCAAAGTGTCAGCATCAGTTTTTGTAAAAATTAACTTTTTTTTTTTTTTTTGGTGCTGCGCATTGAACTCCCAACCTTCCATTTGCCAAGCAGGCACTTACACTGCTGAGCTAAACCCCCAGCCCAAAAAATTAACATTTTGATTCTGTAGAAATAGAAAAGACTCAGAATAGTCTAAACAACTTTGATAAAGGAACAAATTTAGAGCTCCAACCCTCCCCAATCCCGTGACTTCCCACGAAGTTATACTAATCAGGACAAAATGGCATTGATATCAAGATAGACAAACCACCAAGGTACCAAAGTGAAGTCCCAAAATAGATACCCACGTAACAGACACTTGATTTCTAGCAAAGCTGCAAAAGCAATTAAATGGAGAAAGGATTATACCCTCAATAAATATACTGGGACAACTGGATGTCCACATGCAAAAAACCCAAACCTTATAGCACATCAAAAATTTCTGAAGACATCCAAAAGTCAACTCAAAATGGCTCACAGTGGGTTAGTAAAGTCAGGTGTAGCCTGGTGTGGTGGCACACTCCTGTAATCCTAGTCCTTGGGAGGCAGAGGCAGGAGGATCGTTGCAAGTTCAAGACCAGGCTGGGCTACAAAGTGAGTCCAAGGCCAGCCTGAACCACATAGCAAGACCCTGTCTCAAAAAAAAAAAAAATAAAATAAAGGCAGGTGTGACCTGAATCGTTGCTTTGGCTGAGGTCATTCTCTGGGACAAAAAGACTGGGGACAAGGTGTAGAAGGGAAGGTAGAACCTACAGAGGTGTTCAGTGAAGGGAAGCATTGACTTTGCTTCTGAACAGGCCATTATGCTTCCCTTTTTTTTTTACACTAACAACTATTTTTTAATATACATACACATATACATGTTTTTTTCTTTCAGCTTGTCACACTAATGAAAAAATGTTTACACATGTGTGTCTTATTTATTTCACTAATAAGGTGCATCCATTTACTTATAAAAATGTCCAGTTTAGAGGACTGGGGATTTAGCTTAGCGGCATAAGTGCCTTCCTAGCAAGTGTGAGGACATGAGTTTGATCCCTGGTTACCAAAAAATCAAAAAAAGAAAAGTCATCTAGGTAAAAAAAATGTCCAGTTTATCATTCTTTATGGCTGAGTAGTATTCCATCATATAGAAATATCACATCTTTTTTATCCATTCTTCAGTCAATAGGCATTTAGATTGTTTCCAACATCTGGATATTATAAATTGTGCTGCTATATGCATGTATTTTTATATAATTGAGATTTATATTTTTTATGTGTATAAATTTGCATCTTGTGGGCTGGGGATTTAGGTCAGTGGCATAAGTGCCTGCCCGACAAGCGCAAAGTCGTGAGTTTGATTCCCAGTACCGCCAAAAAAAAAAAAAAAAATTGCATCTTGCTTTTTTTCTCCACTTAGCATATCTATAAATATTTTCCTATAATGTTAAAAAAGTTTCACAAATGTAATTTTAATAGGTATTCAATATTGTACTGTATGTGAATGACTTTTGAAATTCACATATAGGGCATCATATTGATCCCTATTAGATTCATCTTGTTGGGGTTCTAATTGGTCACCTGTCAAATTAACTGTCTCATACAGCTTTAGGATATTCTCAGATTTTTTATTTTAGTCCCAGGAATCAAATTTAGGACCTTGCATTTGCCAGGCAGGCACCATGTTGCTTTATAGATTTTTCTAAGGCAGTGGTTCTTAATGTCATTTAACTGCAGATCTCTTTGTTCAAATGAAAGTTATAAAGACTGACAGCTAAAAGTTGAATTGCCAAAAAGCTGGTGTTTAGGGTCAGCCTTCTGGCAGGTAGTCCCCTAACACAAGAGAAAGATTAAGAGTTTGCTGGCTTTAGGGTTACCCAGCCTAGATTTAATCCAGGCTTTGCTACATCATAGCTGTGTGTTACTTTGAATAAATTGATTAATTTCACTGTGCCTTCTTTAAGTAATTTCTATATGAATGTCTCTAGTTCCTTGCAGAATTAGTGTTATTCTAGTGTCGTTGCTTCCAGTCTCATTTCCTTTCTATTTTTTTCCCTTGAATTTGGCGACGATTATCCTTCAGCTCCCTGCTGAGATTATAGGTGCGAGCCACCATGCCTGGCTTTGTCATGGTTATTTCTTTATCAGTTTTTTTTTTGTACCGGGGATGGAACTCATGACCTTGCACTTGCCAGGCAGGAGCTTAAGCCACTGAGCTAAATCCCCGGCCTCTTTATCAATTTTAAAATGAAGGAAATAGCAGTACCACATTATTTTACAGATAATGTGGTAATACCTGTAAAGCAGAGATATTGGCTCATGGTATATATTAAGTGATTGATTTTTAAATATAACTTTAAAATTAGATACTATCAAAATGTGTTATAAATTTAATGATATTGTTGTCACAGTGACTCTACATATCCTGTTCTCATTGTGTCCACATTGTGTGTGTGTAGTCATTGTTCCATGTTCTAATCATCAAAATTGCTTTCCAGGAGATTGAAGAAATACCTGGAGGATGAAGCAGAGGTATCAGGCAGTGACGTGGGCAGCGAAGATGAGTATGATGGGGAAGAGATCAATGAATATGAAGAGGATGTAATTGATGAAGTTCTTCCTTCTGATGAGGAACTGCAGAGTCAAATCAAGAAAATACATATGTTAGTGTCTCAATAAGCCCATCTGAGGGTATATTGTAAGGCACAGCCTATAACCAGTCAGAATGGTGCTGTGTTGACTGCCTCATTTTTCCTCTTGTGTAGGAAGACCATGTTGGATGATGATAAGCGACAGCTCCGCTTATACCAAGAGAGGTATCTTGCTGATGGGGATCTGCACAGTGATGGACCTGGGCGAACGAGGAAATTCCGATGGAAAAACATAGGTATCTTTGTTGCTGCCTTTGAAAGTAATATTCCGATAATATGTTTGTCCAGTTTAAGATGACAAATGATAATCAAAACTATAATAGGCTAGGTGAAGGACCTCACCTGGGATGCTGTAACCATTGCGTCCCATTAGTGCATGGGAAAGGTTTATGTCAGTGTATACTGGAGATTTTTTTTTGGGTACCAGGAATCGAACTCTGACCTCATGCTTGCCAGGTAGGCACTGTGCCACTGAGCTATATCCCTGTGTCTGTCCAGTCACCCTCTCCTATGGGGACTGCAGGATACTGAAAGCCTTAACTCTGCTTTAGATGATGCTTCCCAGATGGACTTATTCCACCGAGACTCTGATGATGATCAGATTGAAGAACAGCTTGATGAGACAGAAGCCAGATGGAGGAAGGAGCGGATTGAACGGGAGCAGTGGCTTCAGGATCAGGTAGAAAGTGTGCAATAAGGCTGGGTGTGGTGGTGCACGCCTGTAATTCCAGAATTTGGGAAGCTGAGGCAGGAGAATCACTGCAAATTTGAGGCCTACCTGGTCTACATAGTGAGAACCTGTCCCCCCCACTACAAAAGAGTCTCAAGAGAATTGCCTATTCAGACCCCAGGTTACGAGGATGAGAGAACCTAATCATTGAGTTTGTCATGAAACTTTCAAAATTGTAGGCAACACATTGCTAGCCTTTTTTTTTTTTTGGTACCAGGGATGGAACTCAAGACCTTGTGCTTGCCAGGCAGGCGCTTATGCCACTGAGCTAAATCCTTGGTCCCACCTTCTTATTTCTTGAGTTTGTTTTTTTGTGTTGGAAGTTTATCTTGGGCAATTCTTTTCATATTTGTTGAAAATATTTATGCTGTGAGGGTACTGGGGATTGAACTTAGGTCCTTGAGAATTCCAGGCAAGCACTGTAATACTACAGCTACATCCCCAGCCCCTTTTAATTTTTTAATTTTGAGACAGTCTCACTAACTCCACCTCCCAAGTCACTAGGATTATGGATGTGCACCGCTGCACCTGGCTTCAAGTCTTGGCGGGAGGGACATTGCAAAAATGAAAACATAATATCCCGGTAACCTAGCTTCACAACCCAAACTGTGCTAACTATTTAGGGGAGCCATAGGCTTTTCTGTTCATGCTGTGTGGTTTTTATTTTCAGGCACAGCAGGGGAAGAGTACAGCTGAGGAAGAAGAAGAAATTGGGGAAGACAGTCAGTTTATGATGCTAGCCAAGAAAGTTACAGCTAAAGCACTGCAGAAGAATGGTGAGCTCTTGTTTCTCCTCAGGATGTAACCCCTTGGATTATTAGTGTTGGGGCTTTGAAGATGATTTTAGCCTTCAGGGGCTGTTGAAGCTTAGTTATAAGCTTTTGTCTATTACTGTTTTACAAGAGGCTCCACAGTGTTGAGGACAGAGAGTATGCTTCACTTTTAGACTACTGGGTAGTAGAAGTATTTGGGAATTTCTGTAGCTGATTTTGTCTTATGTTTTTTGTCTTATGTTCGGAGGCTTTCTGGATGCTGTATTAAATTGCCTAAGAACTGTATTTGAAACCAGGTATACTTACCCCAGAAATAAAACTCAGAAACACTATTCTTTACTCTTATCAAGCTGGGCATGGTGGTACACACCTGTAATACCAGCATTTGGGAGATTGAGGCAGGCAGATTGTTGCAGGTTTAAGACCAGCCTGGGCTACAAAGTGAGTTCAAGGCCAGCCTGAAATGTATAGCAAGACTATCTCAAAAAGACAAAAAAAAAAAAAAAAATTTATACTCTTACTAAATTTATTTTTTTCTTAAATCATTTGTGTTAGTGATTAATTGCTAAGTTCAACTTAGTTGTCTTTTTATTTTTTTATTTTTATTTTAATTTAATTTTATTTTTTTCTTAGTTGTCTTTTTAGAGACACTGTAGTTTGAGAGACACCTTTAAACATTACATAGAGTCCCTATGGCTTATTTAAGTTTCAGAGCTTCTTAATGTTTTCATATGTAAAAGTAATTCTACCCAACTGCTGTCTTTTTTTTCCAGCCAATCAGCCTGTGGCTATCCAGGAATCAAAATCTGTACTCAGTAACCCTTTCGAAACTATCAGATCTGGAACCCCTTACCAGGTTGGTTGGGACCTTGGCAGTCTGACATTGTGGTCCGTAGGGTTTTGTTTTTTGGGAGATGTTTGTTTTATTTATTTATTTATTTTGTTTGTTTTTGTGGTACTTGGGATTAAATCCAGGGCCTTTGCTCTGAGCTCTGTTTCCTTTTTTTTTAAACTTTTTATTTTGAGACCATATCTCACTGCCCAGGCTCGGGCTCACTATATTCAGCTGTGCCACCCCATTCCTGGGTATGGTCTGCAGGTTATAAAGTAGGGAATGGACTCTGTCATTGTGGAAGGGAGGTAGCCACAGGAAATTGGACTATAAATCAAGAAAATCTGCTGTTTCTTTTCTACTTGGTGGAATAAGAATGTCTCCTCAGTACCTGGGGGAGGAAGGGAGACTGATTTTTCATTCTTTGAGGTTTGATAGCACATGATTCTTTTTCCCTTTAGCTGAAGACAGGCTCACTGCTAAACCAGCCTAAAGCTGTGCTTCAGAAACTGGCTGCCCTCTCAGACCTCAACCCTAGTGCTCCCCGAAATTCAAGAAACTTTGTGTTTCATACACTTTCTCCTGTCAAGGCTGAGGCAGCAAAGGAGTCGTCTAAACCTCAGGTATGGACATCAAGAACTGATGTAGTACTTGCCAAAGCAGATTTTTTTCTTTCTTTCTTTTTTTTTTTTTTAATTAGTGAAGGGTCTTGCTATGTAGTTCAGGCTGGCCTTGAACTCACAGTGATCCTCCTGCCTCAGCTTCCTGAATGTTGTGTGCCACCATGCCCAGCCCAAAGCAGAATTTTATTTATTTTAATTAAAAACCAAAAGTTCTGGTGTGATAGCTTTATACTACAGTATTAGAATCCTCTCCACTAATATACAGGGGACTTACTCTCTCCAGTAGATAATAAGCTTTTAAAGCTGCCTAGAAAGTTTATATTTCTGTTTTGTTACGGTTATCTTCCTGTTGTTAATTGTCCATGATTTAAATCTGGGTTACTTAGGAGCTGATTGAAGGTAAGTACTGTGTGAGGGCCTTGTGCTGGCTCTGACTCCCTTTCTGCTCTCCAGGTGAGGAGAAAGGGACCATCATTAAAGACATTCCCTTCCCCTAAGCGCCTCAAGACAGGTGATAGCAGTCCAGGATTGAAGCGAAGCATCTTTAGATACTTGGAAAGCTAACACCATCAAGGATGCCAACATCTATTCCGAGACTACTCCGTAACTCAGTACTGGAAACTGGCACTGGAGGTTGGAACTGACGCTCATGCAGATGATCTCTTCTTCATAATCAGTGGTGCATTAAGATTGTAAACAGGATTCTAGTTCTTTCTACTGCTCGGCTGTGGCTATCTTCCCTTCAGAATATTTCCTAAGTTGGTCACTAATCATAATTCTTTAGTTTCCAACATCAGTATGGAATGTGAAAATGAATCCTCCTGTATTCCATTAAATGTTTGACATTTTATCCTAGCAACTATCCTGGGTTTATACCTCTTTGTGATACAGGTGGTTGGGAAGAGGAAACAAAGGAGGGAAGAAAGTGTGGTAGTGCAGAAAGTGATAAAAGTCAGTATCAGAAAGACTCCTTCATACTTGTGAGATCTCTACCATAGCAACCATAATTCAACAAAGAAGATTTCCTAGATGATGAACCTAGGGACCAACAGATGGACTGTCGTGGTAGTCTTACCCTTTCCATTTTTCTGTAGGCTTCTCAAGGCAGCCTCAAAGTTCTGATTAGCTTTTGCTGCCCTTGCAAGAAGGACTTAAACTGATAGCCAATTCAGAAGGACCTTGACCCTACTTTTCTCCAGTATGAGGTGAAGATAAATGTCTGGCTGCCTTAGATATATGGAGCAGAAAGACCTCTCCTTTGACTGAACTCTCAGTTTGAAACATTGTTGCTCAAAGACTTTCCTTCTTGGGCCGGGGATTTAGCTCAGTGGCTTAAGCATCTGCCTGGCAAGTGTGAGGTCGTGAGTTCAATCCCCCGTACCAAAAAAAAAAAAAAAAGACTTCCCTTCTTGAAACATAACCATTACATACAGTATCTCCTGGGTTTAGTATACTGCCCTGACCAGAGGACATTTTAATATATCATTACTAATTACAGAGTTACCATCACTCGCCATTTTTGCTGTAATTCCGCAAGGCCCTCAGAATGTTAGACAGACTCCCTACCCCTCAGAACTGAGCATCCTTGCTGCTTTGGGAAAGATTCCATGTGAATACACTTTGAGCATCAGAGTTCGATAGGCCTGGAAAGTTGAATGGGATCATGCCCGTTTTTTAATTACGAGACAGGAAAACCAATTTTAAGTGATAAAATGAGGGTACAGGTTCTCTGCAGTTTTTTTTTTTTTCTAACACTCAAGATGTGGACTTTGATGACTCAGACATTTGTAAATTTGTAATCTTGTAATGGGGAAAATGTGTGTAAAAATGTTTTAATATGTATGTCATTTTCCAATAAATCTCAATGACTTAAAGGCAGAATTTGCTGTCCAGTTTCAATACTCATTGTTAGGTCAGTGTCTGTCGGATGTTAAACATTTCAGTTTCAAGGTGTCATCCTCCCAGGAAAGCTGCCTGTGTCTGAATAAGAGGGTGCTGCAGTTGTCCCCTTTCTGGTTTCTCAGTCTCTGTGAACTGATCAAACTTACCTAATGGTCTGGGTTCAGTGCATGGGAGGAGAGTTTAAGGAATGCTTCTTGTTTCAGCCCTTTGTGTGGCATTTTCTCTTTAGCTAACTTTGCATGTGTTTATAGCTATGGGTCTAAGGTGAAGGCTATTTTGCCTTTTTCTTTGAGCTCTCTAAATAGTACCCAAGGCTAGGCAGGCCTTGCTGGGCTGAAAAGAGCTGGGAAAGAGACTAGAAATTTCCCGTTTCGTTTTTCTACATACCCTTTTTGTGGGGAGAGATGAAGTAGAGGATTGGAATTGATCCACTGAGGATAAGATCAGGGCTGAGAAATCTGGAAAATCTTCTGTTTGAGGCTTCAGGGAGAATTTCTCTGGAGAAAGAAAAGTAGTCTTAAACTCTGTCACTTTCCCTCATTGCAGGAGAGTTGACGTAAGACAAACTAAGGCTTCACCTTGGTAACAGGGTTGAAATGGACGGTTTTAACATGATCCACATGCAGTTTGCCTGAAGCACTGGCCAATCTACACTATGTCTTAATGAAATTGGAGCCCTGGGGTCTGCCACTGTCTCCTAGTAGGACTTGACTCTACCAGCTTGGAAATTATATATTTGGGGGAGTAAGAGTTGGGGAGATCAAAATGCTCAGTGTCAGTTGTTTTGTCTCCGTGTTCCACACATGGGTAGGGACAAGTGGTATTGACTACACTAAAACAAGCCTGTTAGCTTATTTCATTGATTTAGTCTGTAAGCCATACTAGGGTCTCTTCTATAAAACAGCTTAAATTCACCAAAGCTGCAGAGCCAATGTAAACTGGATCTCTGTGGGATCCCTCATTTTGACTGCTTCTCTACAAACTTCTCCCTGTGTTGAGAATTAATCTTCCTTCCTTTCTGTCTGTCTTTTTGAGCCAGGGCCTCATTATGTAGTTCACACTGGCCTTGAAGTCATTTTGTAGCCCAGGTTGTCCTCAAACTTGCAGTGATTCTTCTGCCTCCGGCTCCTGAGTGCTGAGAATTTTTAAGGCGGGAAAACTTTGCAATACATGTTTTTGGTTTTTATCTCCTAGTCTTATGTCTGGTAACTCTTGGGGCTTCTTTATCATGATAAAATTTGATGGTATTCTCGAGCCAGTGTTTGTCATCTACCTATGTATCTTACAGTAGCCTGATATAGGCTGGAATGTAATAGTGCCTTAAAAAGATTGAGCAAATAATATCACACTTTTTAGAGTCTTTGTATCTATAAAATTAGGATCCTAATTTATGCCTATCTCAGAATTTCTGTGAACATTAAGTTGGAAAATATGTGAATGTACTGTGTTAAGTACTACTCTGCAAACATTAGAAATTGCCAGTATCACAAGTGCATTATATTTTGTGGACCAAAAGACTCATTGTCTCACAAACACAGCAAATGTAACCTGGCATGGAGTGGTGATGAGGAATCTTTTAGAGACCAAGTGCCTAAACTGCAACCCAAAACCCATTTATTTGTCACAAAGTGCCAACACTGCAGTGAGACCTGAAAACTGGGGTTTTAGTTTAGGAAAAAATAACTGTTACCAGATGCTTGGCTGCTGGGGCAACCTGGCCTCTACTGTGCCAATAGAATAGAGAGAGGTCTGTGTGCTCATGGTGGTGCGAAGGCCGTGGTGTACACTAGTGCTCTAGAGGCTGGAGATTATCTCTTGGGCCTCAGCTCAGTGATCTGCCTACATTAGCCTTTCTGGTGCTGTGATTTTAGGTGTGTGACATCATGCCCAGTGTGAACTTAACATCTTTAAAAATGTGATTTTCTTTCCCTAAAGACCTCTTCTTTCTGTTTCCCCATTTCAGTAAATTCCCAGTCATTCAGGTTGGAAAATGGAAGGGCCTTCTTGACACTCCTTCCTTATATAGTCAAGACAATTTCCCAAGTCCTAGTAACTCTGCCAAATTACATCTTCAATTAGCTTACTTATTTCAGCTCCCTAGCCAGAGATAGACTCCAAATTCCTATAATGTTTTTCTAAAGTATCTTAGTAGTATTCAGATGTTTCTACCTCTGTTTTGTTTGTTTCATTTTGTTTTGTTTTGTTGTACTGGGGATCAAACTCATGACCTTGCACTTGCCAGGCAGGTGCTGTGCCTTTGAGTTAGAGTCCCGGGCCCTCCACTTCTGTTTTTACTTCCCTTTCATCCAGTCTGCATAGCAGCTAGAGAATGACCTTTGTGTAAGCAAATTTGGAGGATGCACTTCCCTACTTAATATCTTTTCATAGGTAGGGCTGGGAGTGTAAATTAGTGGCAGGGTTAGTATATATGAAGCCCTGGTTTCAATCCCTAGCACCTAAAACAAACCTTTTAGTGCCTTCCAGCATTGTCAGTATGAAGTTCAAACCTGCTTCTCACCCTCAGATCCACTCTTTCATTTAGCCTGAGAGCCTTCTAAAGTGGCTTTCCAATTTTCTGGACTGCCTTCCCCTCCAACCTCCTTGTCTGGCTAATGTATAATTCTCAAAATGTTAGCTTAAATCTAACTTCCTCAGAGATACTTCCTCTGACCTTTTGTAATGAGGTAACCTCTGTTACTGTTTCCTATTATTGCATTTTTTGGTGGGGGAGACAGGGTGTCACTATGTAATTCAAGCTGGCTTTGAACTTGGGATCTATGTTTGCCACCAACAAATGTTACCCTCATACGTATCCCCAGGCATTCAAGCTGGAAAATGGGAAGGTTTGTTGAGGTCTGTATTCTTAGTCCATAAATTCCTTAAACAGAGACCATGACCTATTTTGTTTTACTAATTTTTTTTTTTTTTTTTTTTTTTTTTTTTTTTTTTTTTTTGTACCAGGGATCGAACTCATGACCTCACACTTGCCAGGCAGGCGCTTAAGCCACTGAGCTAAATCCCCAGCCCTGACCTATTTTGTTTAAAAAATAAAAAAAAAATGAGGGCCGGGGATTTAGCTCAGTGGCATAAGCACCTGCCTGGCAAGCATGTGGTCGTGAGTTTGATCCCCGGTACCAAAAAAAAAAAAGGAAAAAAATGTAATTTAGATAGCACCATGCTTGGCACATAAAATTATTCAGTAATTACATTTTTGAATAACCTCTATTGGAAGATCTGGAAAACCTAATGCCGAAAAGCTTGGAGCTGATTTGCTTACAAAACTTGCTAACGTTGGATGGGATAGAGGTAATTGTTGAGTAAGACCTTCTGTCCTTGTTTTCTTTTCAGCTTACAAGTTAGGTGAGTCATTCTCTGAACTTTCTCCCTCAACTCAAAAGTAGTTCATGGAAAATGATTTGGCCTAGTTCACAGGTCTATGGTTAGGATTAAAGGTTCAGTGTTACGTGAAGTGATTACGTGTGTTTAAGGTTAACCTAGTACATACTGAGGAAAGGTTAGCGTTGATGCCTCAGTACGCTCTGGCTGGGTGAAAAAGAGATGCCGAGCCTCAGCAAAGCTCCACCTTCCACCCCTGTGGGCCTGTCCTAGCAGTCAGCAGTGGCTAACGTTGTGCTGGGACTTGTGACAGTGTGGCAACGGAGGGGTGCAGGTTTGCTTGGACCCTAGTGAGTGGGGGAAGTAGGTATGGCTTTGTGTATGGCTAGGGTCAACCTCAGATTTTATCTTGAGACCAAGGTGCCAGATCTTTCTGTTCCTTAGTTGTATCCTATTGGTCTGTATTGTGTCTTTCATCGCCTCTTTCTGTGCTCCCTTCTCTCACCTTAAAGGTTTTTCATTTTCAGTTTATTGATTTAGCTCTTCCCTGTGGTGGGGTACATAATGGGAAGAGGGGGTTTGAAGTAGCTACAGCCTAAGGGTGATTGGAGGAAGCTGTGGGCTGGATACCTGGGTTCTTTTGTGTTAAGGGAACCACATTCTTTGATATTTTTGATGGCTAGTGGACTAGAGACAGGGGTAAAGCAGCCCCCCCGCCCCGTTCCAGCCTGGAGAATCACTGGGCCCAGCCCAGTGGGTAGAAAGTGCTAGGGCAGGGTTAGGAGTGAGCTATGGACTGGGGTTTTTAGCCCCCTCTCTTTTTCTCTAAGGCTGAGTGAAAGAGGGAGAAAAAAAAGCTGACTGCCCACCGCTCTCTTTGTTTGTCTTGTCTAATTTAACTTACGTTATTTATCAAAAAGACAGGTTATTTGGAAAACCAGATGGACCCAGGCAAAAATCATCTGGGTTTTCCAAATGTGAAAAATTAGGTTCTAGGAGCCCAGGAGGGAAAGCATGCATGCCACTGTGTGTGTGTGTGTGTGTGTGTGTGTGTGTGTGTGTGTGTGTAGGGGCCAGGAATATTGAATCAGTATAGTCAGACCCAGAAATTATTCCATAATGTCCACACATCCCTTCTCCTCCTTTTTCTTCAAGTTCTTCATGGTTAGAATCTAAATGGGAAGGCAAAAAGTCCTC
>PVJX010033319.1:0-19756 GCA_004027295.1 Dolichotis patagonum
GTCGGGGGAGTTTCCTTCTACTATCTCTGAAGGCAGATATTTTTATCACCGTATTGCTTTGTCCTGATTACCGGTGTTGCTCTATTCAATACTCTGTGTTGATGTGTTCAATAATGTTGTGTATTTCTTTGATTTTGCTGTACCTAGTAGAAGAACAACTATTGTGAAGACAACGAGATATACAATGTTGCCTGTTACTTTTGTCCTGGTGACCTGCTTTGATGTTCTGTGCCAGTTTCACTATACTGTCTCAATTGGCTTTATTCCATCCTGTTTTTTTGTAACTGTTTGCAGCCTCACTGTGTGTTCACTTTGTATGCCTTAATTTTGTAACATGAACAGCTATTTCTGGGAGGACAGTATATGGTTTGTCAACTAATGATTTATGGGTTTTTTTGAGGTTTTGTATTGTTTCTACGCTATTTTCTGTATTGCTTTTTTTTCTCTTTAAATAAAATTTTTAAAAAAACATGTCTTTCCTGGGTTTTTACTTTTCTTTCTGAATTATAAATATTTCATTCTGGATTGTAAACAAATGCATGGAAGACAGGATGAGTCCATGGAGGGGGAGCTACTGTTGACATATTAACTTGAATCCACAACCTTCAGTTTACTTAAGAAAAAATGATGATACAAACAGACCAATTAAGTAATAAGCAAAACTTTAGCTAGAGCACCAACAAATTTCAACTATGGTGGAGCCAGAGCACAGGAAGAAACCCCTGCCCAGGACAGCCAGCTGTGATAGAAGCCAATGAACGGCAGACACACTCTGCCTTGTCCAGCAGTCATTTCACTAGTGTCAGGAGAAGGAAGATCAAGAAACAAGCAAAGAGAAAATATCTGAAACCATCTCCTGTAAGTCTCAGCAGATCCATCATCAGTATGATGGTGCCCCGAAGACTCAGTACTCTGAATCACGTGAATTGTTCCTTCCCTTGGCGCGAGCTGCGTTTTGGGGTCACTTATAACCAGCCAGTGCAAGCGCTTGACCTCAGCGCCAGCCAGAGAACCCACTGTGCTGTGCCAGGCTGCCCAGGAGGTGGCCTTTCCTGACTGGACTCATCTAGGAGAGAATAAGCTTTTTCCTTCCTCACCATCTTTCTGTTGATCTTGCTCTAAGACCCTGTATGCAAGGAAGAAAATCAAGATGCTTATTTCAGTACAAAAATCATTCTTTTTAGCTTAGTTGTGTTTTGTTTTGCTTTGCTTTTTGCTTCACTTTGCAATCTTTTCAAGTTGGATAACAGATGCACAGAAGTCCATTAAATTATTTTCTATTGCATTTAATGTCTTAATTGTTTAATAATGAAAGTTAATCTGCTTATTATAATAAAGTCAAATAGTATAGTTTTCTAAAAGTAAAACTATTAAATCAAAAATTTGCATTCTACACAATTCATAAACTTAAAATGTGAGGACTCATAGACCTCAACACTTTGATATAACTGTACCACCGTTACCTCAAACAAATCTTGGTCATTCTTGCTTTCCTAAATCTAAACCCTCTGCCCACTGGCTGTCATTTCCCAGTCCCTCCTCCCCAAATCCAGGCAACCACATAGATTTTTGTTCTGGGAGCCTTTTTTTTTCTCAAAACAGACCATTCTCATAACAACAAAGACCTTAACATACTCAAAGAAATGCAATTCCTGCAAACCAGCATGATTTTTAAGTCACCAAAAATCTTACCATTCAGAAAAATCTCACTG
The DNA here is from genome assembly GCA_004027295.1 of Dolichotis patagonum. NCBI lineage: Eukaryota > Metazoa > Chordata > Mammalia > Rodentia > Caviidae > Dolichotis > Dolichotis patagonum. The sequence continues at coordinate 1,713 of PVJX010033319.1, forward strand.
ACCTTTTATTACTCTAGGTGTCTATCTATGTGTGTGTGTCCCAGCAGAAGAATGGGCAAATGCCTAAAAAACATGGTTTCAAACAAATGGAATTCTAACATAGAGTCTATTTAAAACATTAATTTAAAAGTCTTTCTGTTAAATAGAAAAAAAAATTAAGTTAAACTTTTTTTAACCAAAAGGAATATTATTTACTAAAAGATGAAAGAAAAAAAGATGTAAAATCCTGCAAGACATTGAAAGCATTTTATATTAGTAAAAGTAAATCCCACATAAAATACCAACTGTTTCAGCAATAAGTGCTGAAAAATATTGTTACTCCTTTCTTTCCTTCCCATCACTCCATTTTTTTGTTTTAGACCATTTTTCTCCTATCAACATTATAAAATTTGCATATTGCTACCCACATTTGTTTAATTTCAGGCTATATTTAAAGGACTCCATGGTCACTAGGTCCTTTGCAATGGCTTTTCTTTTTCCAAGCTATCTTATTTTATCCATGTGCATATCTTGCATGGCTGCATTTCATTACCACTTACATTTTCAAGTATGACTCGGGGCTTTTGTCTTTAAAATGAGATGCTACATTCACATGATCACTTACCTTAGTAGAACATTTGGGGACTTCACATTCTTTCACAGACATTATCACAGATTCTTTTGTGGAAGGTAAAACTGCTGTGGAGCCACCTCTGGTCAGCTTGATGTCTTCCTTGTAAATGGTCTGCATTTTCATACCTGGATGAATGAATGATTCCTCCTTTATCCTTGAACTATATTACCAAGGTAAAGTTCCATGCTGAACACTGACAATTTTTCTTTAAACACTGTTCAGGCCACTTGCTTCCTCCTGCATCTTCCAAGTGTGTGAATCTTCTGTTTGCTGGGCTGAGTCCTCTAAGTTCACCAATTCTTATATGTTTGATGATCTTTGTCTGTCTTTCAATATTTATTTAATTTCTCTAAAGTACTTTAATCTTGTTTTCTTCTGTGAGCACTGTTGTACGTCAGAAATCCTATTTTATTGCACCTGTTCTTGTCCTCCACAGAAAAGACACAAAAGGCACTACCACGCCGCCAGGTCCCTAAGCTCCTCAGGTCTGCCATGCTCTGCTCTGGCTCTGTTTGGCCACCCCATGTCTGAGTTCTTATTTTGTCGAATTCACGTTCTGAGTTCTCTTACTGAACCTCATTCTCTGTTCTGGAGTCATGATTTCCTTAGCCTGGGTGTTTGCGTCTCACATGCTGCGCTCCTTTCTTTCTCCCTCTCCTTTTGGGGGAGAAGTCTGGTGTGTTGGGCCTGCCTGCCCTCCAGTGTGGTGTCAGTGAACTCTTGCTGACTTTCTTCCCACTTTAGCTCGGAGCTGAGGTTGAAGATATTACACTGTGTACATGCTTTTGTCCCCTATGCTCCTGGGAGTGGCTGTGAATAGTCAGCTAAATTGTCAGCTTTTTTGAAAGGGCTGAGCTGTTCTCTCTCTCCCAAGTTTGGTCCAACGTGCCATTCCCAGGGTTACACCATGGGGTGGAAATATGTCCTCCCAGAGAGGACACCCTTCCACTATGGGTAGATTCTCAGTTCAGTAGAGAGCACAGAACCTACCTTCCATCCAGAAATGTCTGCCCTGTTCCTGACACCTGCTGCTTCACCAACCATCTCTCCTCTGCAGCCACTGCAGTTCTTGCAGCCGTAAGAAGAGCAGAAACATACTCAAGACTCGGAGGCGTGCCGGTTAACTGTTGGTGGATGTGCTGCGAAGAGGTAAAAGGAAGAGCTTTCTCTTAGCACTTTCAAAGTACCTCTCTCTTACACTTTCATGCCTGTTCCTGGCTCTTGGGAGAATCTGCAATATATAAATTCTTTGGGCTGCCTACTCAGAATTAAGTCTGTTTCTTTCTCTATGAATTAAGTAGTGACAGTTTTCACAAGAATTCTTAATAGTTTACTAAATCACTTTTTCATTGTTTTGTTTTTGCTTTTGTTTTTGTTTTTGTTTTTGTTTTTGTTTTTTGAGATAGTCTTGCTATGTAGTTTAGGCTGGCCTCGAACTCACAGTGATCCTCCTGCCTCAGCCTCCTAAGTGCTGGGATTACAGGTGTGTCCCACTATCCCCAGAAGCCACTTTCTTTTTGTAGGACTGCTTTTGAGGATGTATACAGTGTTAATAGTGAAGTATGCAAAACCAACTTTCTACTTGGTCTGGGTTCCCGAGGCCACCCCAACTGTGAGAACTTGTTGGAAGGACTCACAGGACTAGGTATATCTTCATACTCACGGCTAGAAAAAGAAAAGGCACATAGCAAAATCAACCAAGATAAAAAGGCAAAGTCTGGGAGAAACTAGAAATAAGATCCAAGTGTCATCTCCCGGATTGGTCACAGTGTCTTAATGACTAACACGGTCCCAGAAATTCCAGGCTCCCTAAAGGAAAGCAGGCATTTAGCGTATACTACATTGTTTATACAGGGAGCCAAGTGTACTATTTAGGGAAACTTTTATACCAATACAGGGGAACTTTTACTAACCCAGTTCCCAGGAACCAGCCAAGGGACAACCTTCAAAACAAGTCTTCGTAAGGACAGCAGTCTTGGGCCTGCCAGGCTCTCCTGCACATGTATCTTGCTCACTACTTCTCAAAATTTGGCATGTGGTGTGCATATGGGTCCTAGGGTTATTTCAGCTTTAATGTCTCCATTATTTCCTCAACTTACTCTTCCTATACTAGAGTAGCGTTGGGGGCAAGCAATGCAGCAGTCAAGGGGCCATGGTGGAGGAGGTGGTATTCAGGGATGGTTCTGTCACGGCAGTGGCAAGTGGCTTCTGCAGGTGGCCACATCCAGAGAGACCTGAGCATGGTGCCAGCCAGGTGGGCCAGGCTCACTTGGCCTCACAGCTGCATGTGTTGCCTTGCACCATGTCTGCAGCTGGTCTGGGCCAAGATAGAGGCCCAGACCACAGCTTCCTCTACCACAGCTGCACAATGAGATGCAGCTGCTGGCCGGGGTACAGCCAGGTATGTCCAGCCTGGAAAAGCAGCTGGGTAACTGGAGGCAAGGTGATTTTATCACATGTGTGAGGCAGGAGATATACACTTAGGGAGACAGCCTAGGAGCAAAGGATTCACCAAGGACAAGATCCGGTGGCAGTGTCATGAAGCAAAAATAAATAAATAAATAAAAAATAAGAATAAAATAAGAATAAGAATAAGAATAAGAAAGAATAAGAATAAGAATAATAGTGTACACAGTTATTCCTAGAGAGAAGTTTGGTTTTACCTGGAACCTAGCTCAGGTCTGTCCAGCATTTCTTTATGGGATGCCAAGGAAGAAAGGGTATGAGCTTGGTGTAGGACAATGGACAAGCCCTGAACTCCCCTGCACTGTGCTTATAAATATCCAGGCCCCAAGGGATAGTTGACTTTCTGTCACTGCCCTGAACAGAGGAAGAAAGGGGCATGGTGCTGATGACAGCGGAAACGGACTCCACATTCTGAACACTGCTGAAGCGTAGTGTGCAGTCGGTCAAGTTCAGCTTTTCTATGCCCCTTGGTAAAGACACCAGTGGCTCAGTGGAAACCTTTAACTTCAGACCACAGGAGCTCAAATACATGCCTGTCATTGCTGAGCTGGAGCAGCGTACACTTGGAGCAGAGCTGACGCGTGCCCAGAACCAGCAAAGACTTCGACCTACAGTGTAAAGGTTGGTTCTGCACAGTCAGTTCAGCCTGGATGGTTTAGAACCCATCTGCTCCTCAAACTCAAGAGCTCAGTTCTAGAATGAGCAGTCTGTAATGAGGGGCCCTGTGTGCTGATTGCAAGATGCACATTTTAAAGGTTTTATAAATGCTCCAGCTTCAAAACAGTGAAATAAATTTTTGCTAGATGTAAATGCTTTTTTGAAATCTTAAATATCCTGAAATCTAAAGTTGACATGAAATTTCTAGGTAGTCAGATATGCCGTAATATCCATTAATGTCACCTCAATGATTTCTCCATGTTTATTACAGTTTGTTACTTGAATAGCTAAGATGTTGTATCCAAGGGAAGAATTTTTAAAAGGAGCTCAAATGTTCCTTTTTTAAAATCAGGAGGACATATACTATGTTTCAACACTTCCTACTCACTTAACTGACTCAAAATATTTACATTCCATTTTCTCATCCACAGAATAATGAGATGTATTTAAGAAAAGAAGCCTGTCCCCTGTAAACGTTGTCTACATATTTTAACAGTGTCTTATCCTCAAATGCAGTGTGATAGCTCTACCCTTGAAACTGCCATGGTATGGAGAAAAAATAATAAATCTGCCCAGGTACAGGAAGAGAAAATATTTTATTTAAGACACCTAAATGTTAGAGATCAAACACACATGGATGGAGCAGATCACGTGTGTCAACATCTGAAGATAAATGAAAATGTGTGTTATATGCACACAGGTTTTACCAGTGATCACAAATCACGAGATAAGAGGTTAACACTGAAACAAAACTTAACGAATCTTCAATAGTAAGGAGCTGGGTGTGGCCCCTTACACACCTCACACAGCGCCATCTCCTTGAACTGTTTGGTAGACAGGGCTCCGCAATCTTCCCTCTGCTCTCATGGGAGCCTGCGATCACTAAGTCATAGACATGCACAATACTGAAGGCAAAAACGCTGAATGACTGATTTTTACCAGAGAAAGGAAAGGTTGGCCACCTTGAATTTCCTCCGCCTTTTCCTAAAAACTGAGACTCTTACCCTAAACAAGCTATTTCCAAACACATATGAAATAGGCAAAAGGGAGTAGGAAATGAAGCATCCCAGGACCTGCTTTGGGCTTGTAAGGGGACCCACACATTTCCCAGGACCTGACTCGTCCTGATAAAATTAACTTAACTACAAAGGGCAACTCTCTGTTTTCCTTTGCCCTTCCTTTTTCCCCTTTCTCTTTTTACTTTTTTCTTCCAAGCTTAGATAGTCACAGGAAAGAGGGTTGCTTTGGTTAGCAGCAAATCAATTTTTACCTCATATCCTTTCACAAGTATGAAATTAATTCAGAGTGATTCTGATGGTAGCAACTGTACCCCAGCCCTGATTAACCTAATTATAATTGATGTAGGGTCCCTATCATTGTTGCCTGTAGGTAATGGAGCCTGTATTTCAGCCATCAGCGCCCAGCTAATGAATAGGAGCAATGAAAGGCCTACACATTGTCTCCAGTGACCCCTTCTGCATCCCAGAGTGGACTGCATTGATCAGCGCACCAAGATGGGCTATTATCCATTATTCTATCTTACAATTAGCGAGCACCTGGCTCACGGGCAGTCAGGCGCTCTTCTCTCCATTTGTATCCATGAGAGCCCCTGACGCTGACACATTATAGTACACCAATTTCCCTTCATTAAAGGAGGAAATTGTAAGGAACGAGCTAGGAGAGGCTTAAGGAGTTGTTGTGACTAAGTCTCCTCTCTGATTGCAAGAAGCAGATACTAACGGAAGCCCTGCAAATGTTAGAGATGGCTTTGAAGCGCTGGCCTTTGAAACTTTCCCTTTTTTCATTTTAAGAAAGACGTATGGACTCCCTACCAGCTCCCCTGGTCCACTCAGAGTGAGCAAGACTGCGAGGACTAACTCGGTGCTCAGAAAAGGCAAACTGGCTGCACTCTGCCAAGTCCTGGCTATGGACTTAAGCTACTTCTCTTCTGATGCTACCAATCGTTATTTCCACAATTCAGCCTACTTTAAGGACGAGGATTGCGTGTCAGAGGTTTAAAACATCTTTGCAAGAATCAGTTAATTATGATAATTCTTTTGTAGGGGTAAAATCCACTAAAGATTTTTTTTTCCAACAACAGTTAGCAGGCAAGTTTTAAGCCTTCAGGACAGAGGACGTCTACTTTCCAGCTGTCACTGGGCACTATGACAACAGTTTAGAAGCTAGGGAGGAGGCTGAGTGAGGAAACGGGTTACAGATGAAGGGACTCTGTGGCTTTGGAGACCTCAGCCACTTTGAACTTCTAAGGCCAGCTTACCTGGGATTCTGAGTAGTCCCTGGAGAAAACTTTCTGACTTTCTACCAGACCCACCAAAATCAACTAGAATTGCAAAGGCAAGTTGGATTAACTTCTGAAGAGGGCACACTGAATCCACAAGTTCTCAAACAGTGCCCCATGGCTGGAGGGCCATCTCTGAACAGAAAATGGCAGCCTGGCCACCACACAGCCTCTCGGCAGCAGCTCACATCTTCCTCTACCTCACCCATCTTTCCAGCACCCAAAATACAGGATAGCCAACACAAAACAAAAATGAATAGTTTGTCTTCCAAGAAGTTTTTGTGGTAACTCAAGTTTACAATTATGACAATGAAAGAAGACAAATTTGCACATAAGCTCAAGTTGGCTCTTGGGGATTTCCTCAAGTTATACAAATGCAGGTGAATCAGTCAGGCAAGGTCAAAACCTACATTCCACACTATAAAATCATTATGACGGGGGTTTTGTTGTCACGAGGTGTTTTTGTTTTATGCAATACTAATGATTTGCATGAGGTAAGAGAAGCAACACCAGTCTTCTGGTCTACTTCATTCTGATGCTCCTTAACTTCTCAGCAAGGACTTCTGTTCTCTTCATAGCTGCTCAGATCTCTTGGAACCAAGTCACCAATGAGAAAGAACAAGTCAGGGAACCTCAGGTCAAAAACAGATCTTAAGAAACCATGAAGCAAAGCTGGGTGGTGGTGCACAACTGTAACCACTGCACCCGAGACAAGAAGATTGCTACAAGTTCGAGGCCAGCCTGGGCTACATATGAGCTCAAGGCCAGCCTGAACTACATAGTGAGACCCTGTCTCAAAAACAAAACAAAAACAAAAAATAGAGAAACCATGAAGCAAGGTCAGTGTGTAGAAGCTAGAATTGTGGCTACCATGTAGGTACTTCATATGAGGATCCCTGTAAAATGGGTGTGGGGATTATTTGATAACATAAAAAATTATTAACTAAAAAATTAAGATTCAAAACTGTACACTGTGTGTGTGTGTGTGTGTGTGTGTGTGTGTGAACAACTGCAAGGAAATACACCAAACTCATAATAATAGCCAAGACAAGGGACTGGGGTTATGAAAAGTATTCATCTTCTCTGTGCTACTCTTTATTTTCTGAATTTAAATTTATTCAAGGGATAGAAGAATGAGCAAGTATTACTGTTATAATCCAAAAATAAATAAACTTTAAAAGTTATAAATCTCTGCTCCACCCCTAGACAGAAATATACCCACATCGTTCCACACATAGCTGAGTCACCTACTTCTCCTTTCAGACCCAGTTAAGGAAATCTCCTAGAATTCGACAGCTGTCATTTATGTCAACCCATGCTGTCCCTGTTGAAATTGAAACCCTCAACCTTCTGGACTCAGAGCAGCTGCTTGCTTGCTTCCTGAGAGCGTTGTCCATGATGCTCCCCTTGCTGTAGTGTCTATTTATGTCCTGAAAGTCTCTTGGGAAGGAATTGCATGACCTGTCAGTAAGCGCCTGCAGAGGGGAGCCAGCAGTTGTCATCAGCAGAAAGGATGAGCTCTGGATTCTGGCAGGGAGTGACACTGAGGGCCAAGGAGAACATTTTCCAGATAAAAGTTTATCCAACAGAGCTTTCGAAGCAGTTGATGAAGACATTTGCCTAAAATTCTCAACAAGCACTCATCAAATGGTGTGATAATTAAGTTTGATTGGCTTTGGAGTCAACCATCGCTTAATCAAGTATACTTCTGAGTGTCCAGGTGGGTCATGGAGGCATAACCTCGGAGTCTCTCTCTGACCCCAGGTTCCTTCTTCTCTGGGGCTCATTCTGACCTGCTGTGCTTCCTGGCCACTGTGAGAGAGCAGCTTCCTTCACCTTGCCCCACCGCCATGATGTCTCTGCCCTGGAGCCAGCCCACTACAGACAGAAATTGTGAGCTAAAAAAAACCTCTCTTGCTTGAAGTTGTGGATATTAGGTATTGTGTCTCAGCATTTGGAAAACTGACCAATGCATGTGGCAATCATCTCAATCTTACAGGCAATCATAAAGGAATGCTTTTTAAGGAAATTAAAATGACCAAGGCCTGCCTTCCCTTACAGGGAATATACAGTGAAAGCTATTGTCATAGGTGAAGTACCTCTTTCCTCTGTCACTTCTTCTTCCTTGCCATTGCTCAGGCACCCCTCACTCTAATGAGTACTTAGAGTTACTGCTCCTCCTGGGGCCCCAGTTTTAACCAAACTTTCAACAGGAAGTTACTATGCTTAAAAAACAAATGAACAATTTTAGTTTTCTTATCTGTACACAGACCTAAAAATAGATGTCCTAAAGTCTTTAGGGACAGCTCCCATTTCCAAGTAGCCAGCCTCTCCACACCCATTCAATATCCCTCTCAACAGCACTAACAATCTGGTTATATTTGAGTGTACCGGGCTTCATTCCAGCAATCAGCACAGAGAAGGCACCTAGGAAATGTTCAATTCAGAACTGTCAGTTCTTTTAGTGATGGTAAATCCCATGCAGTCTTCCAATCATACATTTGCAAATACAAGGAATTTAATCCACATTAGACAATTTTAAGTTTTCTGACCTTGTGTCTATGTACATGCTATCACAACAGATAAACTGAGTGTGGTAGAGAATGTCTGTGATTCCAGCACTCTAGAAAGCTGATGTAATCCCAGGTTTGAGCCCAGCCTGGGCAATTTAGAGACATAGTGAGACCTTGTCCCAAAATAAAGAAAATATTTAAGTGGCTGAAGATGTTGCTCAGTTCAAAACGCTGGGTTCAATCCCCAGTCCCCAAAATAAACAAAGACTCCCACTCAGCAAATTCTTGATGCCAGGGCCCAAAAATAAAGGAGTGGGCAAAATAAAAGTGGCTCCTGTTTTCAGTCTACCCTGTAATGGAAAGCAATGGAATAACTAATGATTAACTAACATGAACTCTATTTTTAATCATTTTTTAAAATATTCTTCTGGGGCCAGGTGTCGTGATACACACCTATAATCCCAGCCACTCAGGAGGCTGAGACAGGAGGTTCAAGACTTCAAGGCCAACCTGGGCAATTTAAAGAGACTTTATCTCAAAATAAGAAAATAAACACATAAATAGGCCTTGGGATGTCACTCAGAGCTCAAGTTCAATCCCTAGTATCACAAATACTTATAATAGAAATATTATTTTAGATACCAATCAGTGGTATTGCTATTGAGCAGTATCCTCTATAAGGGCCTCACCAAATAAAAACATTACCAGGTTTGGGGTTGCTCACCTCTCCTTTTGGATGTAGATTTCAGGTTCTTCCCATCCCTAACAGAGACTGAACAAAATGAGCAAGCATGGGCAGAGTAAAACAGGAAAAACCAAGATGAAAGCACAGCCTGGGGCAAGCAGGGGAGACTGTGAGGAGCAAAGTCATGATAGTGAGCAGTATGGCCCTTGGTGTGTGTATTTATGCTGCCCAAATCTCAAGGAAACCTGCAGAACTTCAACACACAGGTCCTGAGAGGCAGTGCTGGGATCCCACACCTCAGGCTGGTGTCAGGTCAAGGCCACTCTACTGAGAACCTGCCTGAGTTCTCAAGAGAAGTGTGGCAGATGAGCTTTGGGAACTTTTCTGTGCACGTGTTCCAAGATCTTGTAATTAACAGGTCACGCCTGTTTCCTCAGTCAGCTGTGCCAGTATAAAGAAAATAGAAGTGGGTTATACGGTATAGAAAGGACAACAGTGTTGGCCAGAGGAAATTTCTATGAAGAGGCAATATTTGAACTAAGGCCTAAAGACTGAGGCCTACTGTATATTTGCAACTTTTTAATTGAGGAGAAATATACTCCTCATGTAGAATAAATACTCCTCAATGTAGAACAAAATGTGTATACCTCAAATTTACAATAATGCATTGTCAGCCTGCTCCAAGGGCCCAAGGGAGCTTTTTGCAGGCGAGATACCTAAGACAAAGAACATACATGTGCAAGACTTCAGCAACAACAGCAGGGAGCTGGAGCAAAGTAGAGCACAAGAGTGCAAAGGCCCAAGAGCACAAGAGCAGCCCGTGTTTTTATTGTTTATTCTTACACAGGTTGTTATCTCATATTTACATTCTTACATGCTAGCCTTAAGGGGGCATGCATAGTTGTCCACTGTTAAGCGGTGAGTACAAAACTATATCCCACTGTGTGCTTGCGTTAGACAGCAGGATGGTGTACTCAAGAGTTCTTAGACAGACAGCCCTGAGCTTTGAAGAGTCTGAGTGAGTCTCCACATCAACCCCCTCAAAGGTCAGGGGTATGTAAATGTAACATTCCAAATGTAACAGGGCCTAGGTACCTCCTTGCACTGTAGTTAACAAATCAAGAGACATGTGGTTTTACAAAACTATCTTTCACGTTTGAAAAGTTTTATCCATGAGCAACATCAAAGTTTGACATGTAACATTCAAGGCCTGGGCCATATGTTGAGCAAGGGCTTTAATCTAAAGAGCTAGGGCTATGGTCCTTGTCCCTCATCACATGCCATTCTCAGCAGTCAACCACTGCAATGCCTGGTCAAGGCATATAGTAAGTCACTTCTTGGCAAGAGGAGGGACTTATGTCCTGAACCATGATACACTGCATGGTCAACTTTTTGGCCATGCTCCCATACATCTCACAGTAGCTTGCACCCCACAAGGAATGGTGCCCTGTCACTCCTGCACTGACCAAGACAGCAGCCAGAGTGTCAGCCTCCTCAAGATGGCCTAACTGTCTGTGCACACTTGTACGGGGCCTTCTTCATATATCACAAGTAGCCATATTTCCCACAACCCTACCATTGGCTTGACCTGCCTGTTCCAGTTTCAAACCAGAGTACTTCCACACCAAGCTGGACAGTGACTGCTGTCCATTGCAGGGATTGGGTCACAGCCAGACCCATCAGTATAGCTGGCATCAGCCAGATGACGCTCTTTCCCTTCTGCATAGAGACTAGGGGTCATGTCCTGTAGTCTGTCCTCCCAGACAGGTTTCTGGGATATGTACATCATGGGTCCCAAAACTGTTGCATGTTCAGCTGGCTTAAGAAAAGGTCCACTGTTGGAAGTACATCTCCCAGTGGCAAATGTGAGGGCCTGTGCCACTCTACTCCTGGGATGGGCTGTTCCTGTCCATACACCGATGCTAGTACACACTGCACATTTTCTGGAGACCAGTAAATGGTCAATTTCACATGTGACCTCCACCCTCTCAAGACCCCCAAGACCCAAGTACGGTGACCTGCCTCCTAATCAGGGTAAAAGGAGGCCAGTGTCACTTCTTCCTGCTTTGCTGGCCCTGCTTTGGCCTTCTGTGACAGTACTTTTTTTTTCTGATTGATCGAGGATATTGAGCTCAACCGTGGTCTCAGTGGCCATTCTTATAAATTCTTTTGTCTAAATAAAAATAAAAAATAAAAAATAAATTATTTTGTGAGTGTTTTTTTTCAAGTCTTTTGTCCATTTTTTTTTCTCACATAGTTTTTACTTTGTTATGGATTTGTGGGAGTTTTTATAAATCAGAACACAAGTTCTTTCTCAGATATATCTCTACCCCATACTCACCACCTGTGGCTTACCTTCTTATTAGCACATAAAGTCATACCTTGGTTTACTCACAAATAATTCAGTTCTCAAACATAAGCATTCAACAAAATTTTGCTTCCATTCACAAAATCCACATCAGGTGACAAACAATGGGGGCCATCTTTCCCACACAAACCAATACAGCTATCTTCCGAAAGTCGTAAAGCAAATTATGTTTGTGAACTGAGGTATCACTTTGTTAATTATACAGAATAAGAAATTTCAGTGTGACATTTTCACACATGCACAACACACACTTTGATCATGTCTACCACCATTACTTTCACGGCTTCTTCCCCTGACTCCACCCTCTCCTTTAATAGCCCCCTTGTGCTTTTGTGATAGTTAACAGACTATAAGAAATGCTCAACTAAATCAGATCTGTGTAGTTTTGGGTGTGGAAGACCAACCTTGGGAGGATTGTCACCAGAATAGCATAAAAGGGAGATGAGCCATGTGTGGTGATGCACACCTGTAATCCCAGCACTAAGGAGGCTAAGGCAGGAGAACCACTGTGAGTTTGAGGCCAGCCTGGACTACATAAGCAAGTGCAAGGCAGCCTGCACCACACAGCAAGACCCGGTCTGAAAAAATTAACAAAACACATGGAGGGAGAGGAAGAAGGAAGCCCTGCTTCTGTTTATTTGGAGGAGCTCCAGTCTTCACCTTCACTTTGGATGTCTTCTCCTGGCTTCTGGCACAGACCCCTCAGCCTCCGGATTCGGACTCACATGGGATATTGCAGTGAGCTCCAGGCCTGCGACTGGATCCTTCAATCTCCAGCAATCAAACAGACCTTTTGCCTCTTCCACACTGAATTCTGGGAGTGGGGGTCATTGTAAGCCAATCTGTAAATTCTTATGTGTTTATATATCTTGCATTAAATCTGCTTCTCTAGTAAGCACTAACTGATATAGATTTGGCACCGACTGACACAACCTTCATGTTGTCTTTTTTTTTCTAGATCCACATATGAAAGACATATCCAATATATTGTCTCTTATTATGATCTTTAATAAGGAGAATTTTTTAAATTTTAAAGTTGTCTCATATATCCATTTGTTCCTTTTCTTTGGTGCTTTTTGTGTCTTTTCCAAGAAATGTTTGCCTACTCAAGTGAAGACAACTCTGCTATAAAAAATGAAAGTTTCTTGTGACCAGAACTGTGGACCATGTTACAAGTTACATCTATCTTCTTTCCAAACTTCCAATGTACAGTGTCAGTGCAAAGATAACATAACCACAATGGATGCTAATGTTCCAAAAGAAAAATGAAAGCCCTGTCACTGGACCCTAAAAATTACCCACATGACTCTCACTCTGTGTTTCCTCTGCCACTCCCTGTCATGGTCTGGCCCCGGATACTCATGGCCCGCCGAGGGAAGAGCTTCACTAAGAATGGCCGTGGTGTGTTGCTGACCACCTCTGACCTGGAGAGACCTGATCTAGAGTTCCTCACAGGGCAGCCCCAGGATACCGGACTCTGATATCCCAGGACATGCAAGAGACCACCGAGACACTCCCAGCTGGCTCTCCAGCTCAGCAGCCCTCCTTACAGATATCTGTTCTTACGAGCAAAGGCTGCTGCAGCTGCTGGAAAGGGGGCAGGACACACGTGCAGCAGCTCTGGGGAGGCAAGCGCAGAGGCTTTTGGGAAATCAACTCCTGCCATGGACCCTACACTGCCCAAGGTCCTGCCCAGTCTTTGTCTTCACACTTGTCCTATACTTCTGATACTGCACAGTGAATCCAACAGATAGATTCTAGGGTCTCGCATATGGCAAGCAAAGAATTGCAAGCGTGCATCCAGTGGTAAGAGAAGAAGCAGCTGCATTTATTGACGGTAATGAGAAGGTGCGCTCAGGGCAGGTCTGTGCTGACAGAAACAGAAGGGTAGGTGGCACAAAGGGAAAAGTGGTGTTGGGGTGACAGGAGAGGAAAAGCACACAGGCAAATCAGGCTTTTGGGTTTTGAAAGATGTGCACCCCAGCCCAGGTGCTTTGACTGGGTCTTTGGGAAAGACTGATGGGAATGATGGGCAGGGTAGCGAGTCATCTCAGGGGCTTTCAACACTCATGCCACCCTAGTCCACTCTGACTAAATTACCTACGTGAGATGCAGTTCATGGTTTGATGCGGAAGGCCTGGGGCCATAGAGAGTTACAGGGGCCTTTGTGATTTTCATTTCTGCCTCTCTCAGGACAGTGGAAGGAGGGTTGGCCCTGGAGTGTTGCCCAAATTCAGGCTAGTAAAGGAGGCGTGGTCTTCCAGCCCCAGGCGCACTACCCGTACTTCTTCTGCCCATTTGCGCCCTCTTGTGTGTGTTGAAACAGTAATAGAACTTCATCATTACCATGACAATTGTGTATTGGACTTAAATCTACTCATGTTATCACAAGAAAATCCAACGTAATATTTGTTAGTGAAAACAAGCTATTATTGGATTTTTAAGTAGACTTTCAAGCATTATAAATTTTAGAATTATTAAATATTAAAACAGTAGATTAAGATAGATTAACCATCTTCAGTCCCTGATTTGCACTAATGAAGTGTATCAGTGGTGAATACCAACTTTTTTTTTTTGTACCGGGAATTGAACTCAGGACTTCGTGCTTGCCAGACTGGCTCTGTTACCAATATTTAGAAATGATTGCCAGGAATTTTTAAATAAGGATTTTCTCACAGACATTTCACTTTATAAACTGATAATGCAAAGTAGTATTTTTATTTAACAATGGAAAGGAATTAAGTATTGATATTAAGCTACAGTGTGAATGAACCTTGAAAACATTACCTTAAATGAAATAAGCCAGTCACAAAAGACCTTGTAATCTATAATGTTATTCAAACAAAATATCCAGAAGAGGCAAATCTATAGAGAAAGAAGGTAGCTTAGTTGCCTGGTGTTGGTGGAGGGAGTAGGGTGATTGGTGCTGGATACAAAGTCTCTTTGGGGATGAGGAAAAGGCCCAAGTTTGACTGGCAATGAATGTATAGTTCTGATAAAAACCATTCAACTGTGTGCTGTATGAATCACATGCTACACGTATCAGCTTTCTGTAACCACCATGAAAAATTACCAAAAATGTGGTATCTTACAACAACAGTTTGTTCTGTCACAGTTCTGGAGCCCAGAAATCAAAAGTTGGTATCCCCAGGCTGACACAAAGATGACATGGTCCCGCTGCCGCTATGGAGCAGCCATTCCTTGGCTCGTTCAGCTTCTGCGGCCACTGCAGGTCACGGCTAGGGCCAGGTCACTGCCGTCAGCCAGCATCTGACGCTCTCCCTCTGCTCCATGACCATGCAGCCCTCAGCATGAGTCCTCTGTCCCTCTGCCTTTCCCTCGTGAGTGATCTGTAACTTTACTAGTCTGTGAAGATCCTGTTTCCACACAGGGTTATCCATTTCCAGGGATTAGGACTCAGTGTCTTAGGGTGGGGACTGTTTTTCAGCTACCATGGAATGTAAATGATATCTCAGTGAGCTAGTTTTTAAATTAGGCAGCTTGTGATTTAAGAATAAAATTCAGTCCACGCACACAAATGGTGTATTCATGTTATAGATTCAAAGGTCATTGCATGTATATCAACTGATTACAAATCTTGTGTTATAAATTTTGTTTTGATCTTGACTCAGATAGTCTAATAAAAAGACTGTCCCTGCCTGCACCCCACCCCTCTCTGAGGATCAAATCGGGTCCCATGTATGCTCACCAAGCACTCCATCTCCAAATTTCACCCCCAGCCTAGTACAGACACTGAGGACAATTTGAAGAAAAGTAAATATGGACTAGGTATTAGATATAGTTACTTTTAATTTATTGGTGATGATGGTAATACAGTTATTCTTTTTAAGACCTATATATAAAAAATGTATACTCAAGTGTTTTCAGATGAAATAAAATGATGTCTTGGGTGTGCTTTAAGAGATTGTAGCAGAAAGGAGAAACACGCGGATGAAATCTGAAAGTACTGCATGTCATCTGATTGATCTAGGTGCTATGTGGGGGTCATGATTCCATTCTCTTTTATTTGTGCATGTTTGAAATTTTCCACACTAAATATGTTCATGAAAATCAGCTATTCTAAAATTTTGAACAGTTTTATTTGGAAGATTTAAACAAATACAGTCTATCCTCTAACACTGTATACATATTTTCTTATCACAACTCTAAAATGAAAAAAAAAAAAACTGTATTGAATTTTTTAAATAGACCTGAAAGATACATTCACATTCCCTCCAGCTGCGCCACAAATGCTCTTCAAATAATGTCACTTCTGTGCGGTGACGTCAAGGGCTGGGAAGCTTCGCCCTAGAGGAATCGATTTTTTCCAAAAAGCAGATAAACACAGGCTTTCAAAATCCTCCATTTCCAAAAGTGCTCAGGGCCCTCTCATCATCTATTTAAAGGGCTTTCAGAAGATGCAATTCTTGAGACAGACCCCACAGCTGCAGCCCTGCTTTCCACACACCCCACTATGTTGAAAGAAGATCCACACAAACGCTTTGTGTTGTTTTTGTTTCCCAGAGGAAAAGCTAAATCCACTCCCAGTGTTTTCACAAACTGGAAATGAAAGACTGGAGGCTGTGTGGAACAGGATGGAGGAGGACCCCAGGCGGGCGGGCGGAGCAGGCTCTGTGACTAGCACCTGGAGAGCCCTGGGTGGTCCTGGGGGCAGCCTGGCCTGGGGGGAGGGCAGTTGACAGCAGCTAACAGGAGGAGCTGCGGCAGGTGAGTGTTTGAGTACTATCTTCATTCCTGGATTTGGTTGGCTGGCAGTTTGGTTGTTTATTTAAATGTGTAATGCACAAAGTAAAAAATTTCAAAGAGAGTAAAAAGGTGTCCAGGGAATTACGCTTTCATCCATCCCTCCCATAGAGACACCCAGGGCTCTTCTGAGTGTTTCCAGAGAGTTCTGAGCCTACACATCTGTACACACATGCACTCAAGCAATCGCATGTATTCCTTCTTCCCCCAAGTGTTAACCGCACACCGTCCTTCCTGTCTCACGATTCTCATATTGCTGTTTTACCCCTCACCTCATACTCTGGACATTTTGTCATATCAATGGAGACAAATGTGCTCTGAATTGTCTTTTGTTGGTCAGTTTTTAAGCTACGTATTTCCCAGAATAGATGCACCATAATTTATCTAAGCAAGTCCATACTGCTGTGTCTTAAGAATGTAATGTTCAAAACAAAGCTGCAATAAATTTTGCATACCCTCCAAGTCCCTATGCAAGATGAATCTAGTTCCCTTTAAAAGAAAGATGTATATGTATCCTGACACAAAGAGAGAAGGCAGCAACAAAAACTCCCAACACACAAAATCAGGGTTAGAATCTGATGGGTTGTTAACCGAAGCTGCTGCTCACCGAGGGAACACACAGTGTGGTGAGAATCCTCTGGCCTCAAAGCTGGCTGCCTCACAACCCCTGCTTCCACCCCATGGATGGTTCCAGATGAGCCACATGGTCCAGGTCTACATTAGTTTATCATGGTCCTGTTCCCCTTCCCCCGACCCTGGGCCAGTCCATAGGAAACCTAATTTGGTTGTCTTTTGAAGTACTGTGCATCCTCCATCAGCAAATACCGTGTTCTCCCTCCTTTCCAGGCAGCCATCTCTCCCAGCAAAATACTCCAATGCCACCTAGCAAAGGACACCGAGATGGCACGCACCCATAGTCCCAGCACCCTGGGAGGCAGAAGCAGGAGGATGGCAATTTCAAGTCCAACCTGGGCAAGTGGCAAGACCATGTCTCAAATATAAAAAGAGGGCTACGATGTACTTCAGTACAGAGGCCCCGGGTTCAATCCTCAGTGAGAAAGAGAGATAAAAATTGCAAGCAAAGATCTTTTGACACTAGAAACTAAACTACCAGGAAACAAAAGAACAGGAAAGAGACAGCTCAACAAGAAAATGAAACTTTTGGGCAATGCACAATCATACCCTCTGTTCAAATCATCTTTTGCCAACATTTGACCAGGTCAAAAATGGGCCAAAAGTTTCTCTCAACAACAGCCAAATAAACTGATCTAGCAATCAAATTCCTGCAGATGCAAAAAGGAATATCTCATGGTTGAAAGATATTTATTTCACTTGAACAGATTTGGGAGAAAGCAGGCTTAAATTGATAAAATGTGAAGATGGTGGGCTCTCTAAGGAATGTATAAAATTCAACCCTGTGAGCACTTCACCTTATATGAAAACTGATGTGTCTGAAATCTTTAAGAATAGTTTATCCTATCAAGAAGATCAAATATTTCTATAGGAAGTATCAAATAATTCATGTTTCAAGTCTGAAGATGCATTGTTTTACTTTAATGGTTCTATATTGTGGAACTTTCAAGATCTCTTTAAAACAGAATTTTACTAATGTGGGGGATATTTCCACAAAAAGTAAAAGACAGTCAGTCTTCCTAGTCCCCAGGTTCCACGTCCTTAGA
>PVJX010033320.1:0-19189 GCA_004027295.1 Dolichotis patagonum
AGCCAGTATATATCAGTTATAACCATTAGTGTAATTCGCATCAATTCACCAATTAAAAGAAACAGACTGGCAGAATGCCTCAAGAAACAACATCCAACCATATACTGCATACAAGAAACCCATCTAACCAAAAGGAAATTTATAGACTGAAAGTGAAAGAATAGAAAACAATACTTCATGCAACAGGAATGCCCAAAAAAGCAGAGATAGCTGTACTGTTCACAGACAATGAGAATTGCAAACCAAGAATGATCAAAAGAGACAAAGAAGGTCACTACAAAATATAGGAAAACTGTAATGGTTTATGTCAGTGGCCCCCAGGCCTCATGTATTTGCATTGTACATTTGTGACTGGTTCATTGTCTAGTGCTTGGATTGATGGTGTCAGTGCTACACCCTCCTAGAGGGTGGAGCCAGGATGTGATGTAATGGCAGGAAGAAGGTATGTCTCTCTCTTGCCGGATTCCACCTTGCTGTTTGCAGCCGCCATAAACTGCGGCCCACCATGTCACCCTGCCTTGGAGCCAACTGAGTATAGACTAAACCCTCCAAAAACTGGGAAAAATAAAACTTTCCTTTCCCAACTTTGGGCATCAGGTATTTTGTCTCAGCAACTAGTAAAAAATAACTAAGACAAAAACTTTAAGAGGACGAGATAACAATCTTAAATATATGTGCACCAAATAAGGGAACACCCAGCTATAAAAAACAAATATTAATAAAAGAGAAAAATCAAATAAGCAATAACACAATTATAGCGGGAGACCGTAATGCCCTCATTGACACAAAGGGACAGATCAACTAGACAGAAAATCAGTAAAGAAATAACAGAACTGAATCAAACATATGAACAAATGGACTTACTAGACTTGTACAGAGTGTTCCACCCAACATCAGAATATACATTCTTCTCAGCTGCACATGGAATATTCTCTTTAAAAGACCATATACTAGACCAAAGAACATGCTTAAGTAAATGCAAAAGAATTCAAATTATTCCATGCATGTTATCTGATTATAGTGCTATAAAACTGGAAATTAGTGACAAAAGAAACTGCAAAAACTCTATAAACACATAGAAATTAAATAATACACTCCTGAGCAATCAATGAGTCGCAGAGGAAATTAAAGAAAAAAATTACACAATATCTACAAGCAAATGAAAATAAAAATACAACTTAAGTAATGCAAAAGAACTGAAATTATCCCATGCATGTTATCAGATCATATCAGATCATAGCATGTTATCAGACCATGAAACTAGAAATTAATGACACAAGAAATTGCAAAAAAAACCCCACATACATATGAAAATTGACTAATACACTCCTGAGCAATCAGTGGCTCACAGAGGAAATTAAAGAAGAAATTAAACAATATCTACAAGCAAATGAAAATACAAATACAACTTACCAGAACCTGTGGGATGCAATGAAAGCAGTCCTCAGAGAGAAATTTATTGCATATTTCCACATTAGGAAAACAGAACAAACACAAATAAACAACCTGATGCTGCACCTCAAACATCTAGAAAAACAAGAGCAAGTCGAGCCCAAACCAAAAGAAGGGAGGAAATTATACAGACAACTTAATGCGATAAAGACTAACAAAACAATACAGAATTAACATATCATAGAGTTGGTTCTTTGAAACAATAAATAAAATTGATAAGCCCCTAGCCAACCTTATTTTTAAAAGGGGGAAAAAACCCTTAAATTCAGGCAATAAGGAATGAAAGGGAAAAATAAATACAGACTCTATGGAAATATATAAGATCATCAATACCTACTTTGAAAATCTTTACTTTCATAGGTTTGATTACACAGAAGAAATGGACAGATTCTTAGGAACATATGAATTACCAAAGCTGGATCAAGAAGTTATAAAACTGCTGAATAACCTGATTTTAGTTAATAAAATTGAAAATGTAATTAAAACTTTACCAACAAAGAAAAGCCCAGATCCTGATGGATTCACTGCTGAATTCTACAAGAAATTTAAGGAAGACCTCATGCCAACACTCTTCAAACCCTTCAGTGAAATTGAAAGGGAAGCAATTTTCCCTAACTCATTCCTCAAAGCAAGTATTGCCCTAATACCAAAACCAGAGAAAGATCCAACCAAAAAAGAGAACTACAGGCCAATCTCCCTAATGAACATAGATGCAAAAATACTCAATAAAATACTGGCAAACAAAATGCAGCAAGTCATCAAGAAGATCATACACCATGACCAAGTGGGATTCATCCCAGGAATGCAGGGGTGGTTCAACATATGTAAATCAATAAATGTAACACATCATATCAATAGAGGCAAAGATAAGAATCACAGGATCACCTCAAAAGATGCAGAAAAAGCTTTTGATAAAGTCCAATACTCATTCATGATAAGAAACCTATGGAAAATTGGAATAGATGCTCTTTACTTCAATCTGATGAAAGCCATTTATGTCAAACCAAAGGTCAGCATCATATTAAATGGTCAGAAACTGAAAACTTTCACTCTAAAATCAGGAACAAGACAAAGATGTCCCCTATCACCACTCCTATTCAATATAGTGCTGGAAATATTAGCCAGAGCAATTAGATAAGAGAGAAATAAAAGGAATAAAGATAGGAAAAGAAGAATTTAAATTATAATTATTTGCAAATAACATGATACTCTACATAGAACACCCCTAAAACTCCATTGAAAGACTTCTAGATGTAATAACAAAATTCAGTAATGTAGCTGGATACAAAGTCAACAGTCAAAAATCAACAGCATTCCTCTACACAAACAACAAACTCACTGAGAGGGTAATAAGAGACACCACACCCTTCACAGTAGTATTCCCCAAAAATGAAATACTTAGGAATCAATCTAACAAAGGAAGTAAAAGATCTATTCATTGAAAATTACAATACTCTGAAAAAAAATTAAAGAGGATCTTGGAAAAATGCAAAGACATTCCTTGTTCATGGATAGCAAGAACAAACATTGTGAAAATAGCCATTCTCCCAAAATTGTTATAGGGATTCAATGCAATTCCAATCAAAATACCATTAGCATACCTCACAAATCTAGAGAAATCATTCCTAGAATTCATTTGGAACCAGAAGAGACCTAGATAATAAAGGCAATTCTGGGCAACAAAGGCAAGGCAGGAGGCATCACAATCCCTGACTTGAAGTTATACTACAAAGCTACTGTGATAAAATCAGCATGGTACTGGAATAAAAACAGACCTGAAGATCAATGGAGTAGATTAGAAGACACAACTACAACTACAGACACACTCAGCCCCCTTATCTTTGACAAAAGTGCCAAATATGTTCACTGGAAGAAAGATAGCCTCTTTAATAAGTGGTTCTGGAAAAAACTGGCATTCCATATGCCAAAAACTAAAACTAGACCCATGCCTATCACCATGCACTAAGCTAAAGTCAAAATGGACCAAAGATCTAAATATAATACAGAAACACTAAATCTTCTGGAAGATAAAGTAGGCAGATATCTTGAGGACATATGGATTGGCAGAGAATTCATGAACAAAAATCAAACTGCATGGGAAATACTTCCCAGAATTAGTAATTGGTATCTCATCTTATTAAAAAATTTTTGCATGTCAAAAGAAATGTCCAACAGAGTGGAAAGAAAACTCATGAATTGGGAAAAAATCTTGTTCAGTTGTCCTTCTGACAAAGGACTTCTATCTAGAATATATAAAGAATTTTTAAAAATCAGGCCCCAAAAATTCAAAGACCCATTCCAAAAATGGGCCACTGAGATGAATACATTGTTCTCAGATAAAGAAATACAAATGGCAAATAAATACATGAAAAAAATGTTCATCATCATTAGTCATTAGAGAAATGCAAATTAAAATCACACTGAGACTCCATCTCACTCCAGAAAGAATAGCCAGGATCAAGAAAACCACCAATAACAAATGCTGGAGAGGCTGTGGGGAAAAAGCAACTCTTCTACACTGTTGGTGGGAGTGCAGACTGGTGCAACCACTGTGGAGGTCAGTCTGGAGATTCCTCAAAAAGCTGGGATTGGAAGTCCCATTTGACCTAGCTATTCCACTTTTAGGCATATTCCCAGAAGAACTGAAAACATCATACCACAGTGATATATGTGCATCCATGTTTATAGCAGCACAATTTGTAATAGTTAAATCTTGGAAACAACCCAAATGCCCATCAACTGAAGAACAGATAAAAAAGATGAGGTATTTTTATGCAATGGAATACTGCTCAGCTATACAGAAAGGCCACACTGAGGCTTTATAAGTAAATGGTTGCAACTTGAGACTATACTAGTAAGTGAAATAAATCAAACTCACATGTGTTTATACTGTATTGTCTCCCTAGGGTAAGAAACTGAAAGAGTAAATAAGATACAAAATCTTCCATAAATATTGTGAAAGTGTAAGAAATTGCTCAAAGAGGAAAAAAAAATAACTGACAGGCAAAAGGAGTAAAGAAGGAAGAGAAATGAAATACAATATAAATTTGTATATATACATAAGATTACTAAGATGATTGTACTACTAATTTTATTAGTTCTTGGAACAAGACAGATAACATCCATAAGATTAGATTAATTTCGCATTACTATATCTGGCAATTCGAATAAGGCTCATGTAGATAACTATGCAAAACAATAAAAATTGCTATGTTCCTACCCCTTTATTTTGAAAGCATACATTTGGGCCAGGGATTTAGCTCAATGACATAAGCACCTGACTGGCAAGAGCGAGGTATGAGTTTGATCCCTGGTGCAAAAAAAAAAAAAAAAAACCTACACTGTTATTGTTTTGGGCTCTTAGTTATAGTTATTTATTTGTTGTTTTGTTTTTCCCTCCAATACAGAAAGGATAGATGTACATGTATAAGCTTACATATGCCTAGAACTTCACCCAAAGGGTTTATAAGATTGATTTTAGTATGTGTGATGGTATGAACAACTACGCTGAAGAAAACGAGACACCATGGTAGCCACTGATGATTTCCTATCATTTTTATTTAAAAGCCAATAATGCCTTTATTCTTGGTTTTAGTCTGTTTTAAATTATTTGATTCCAATATGTATGAAGATATGGACAGTTATTTTGAAGAAAACAAGAGACATTATGTTAGCCATTATTGATTTCCTAGTGTCTGGTCTTGAACACCCTTAAGGCTCTCATTCTTGTGTTTTGACTGCTTTTATACTATTTTGATGTGTATTAACTTATTGTGTGTGAAGGTATCGACAACTATTTTCAAGAAAACAAGAGACATTATGGTAGCTACTGTTGATTTCCTGCTGTCTTTTCTGAAATCCTGTGTTATTTGCATTGTTTTTACTTTGCTTTTTTCTGTTTTGTTTTGTTTTATTCTCCTTAAAATAAAAAAAATTTAAAAACCCACTCCAATTTACAGTAAGTCCTTATAACAATAGTTTAAAATTATTTAGAAAAACATACATATAATATTAAGATATATCAATAAGAATGTAACAGCAGAGCCCAGGGGGCATATATAAACAATGAAATAGAAGCCAAGGGATATAATTTTTAACGTTTCATGACACTCTCTGTATTGGTTAAATGTGCATCACACATTACTTTAGGACAATGGGATGATTGCAGAAGCTCAGTTGCGTATTACGGCACATAGAAGGTACAGCAATAAATTGCACCTGGCATGGGTCCAGCATTGTCCTTCTGTGGCCACACTTGTGGTTGTGACCATCAATCCCTATTGCTCAGCTGTGGGACGCGCCTGACTGGGGTCCCTACCAGCAAGAGCAACGCCAGACGGTGCCCAAACCGGCACCAGCGTGTGTTTCTGGGGGGCCCCAAAGCTGCCACTAATTTGGAGACTTGTTCTGAATTTGCCCTAACAAGTGAGGCTCTCTTGGGGGCTTCCGCTCCTGGAGAAACAGCACTCCGCGTCAGCTGGAGCTGCAGTGAGGCTGACCCTCCACTGGGGGGGTCTCTTTTCTTTCCGTCTCTTAGGTTGATACGTATGGGAGTGGGGTTCAGGTAAAAAACAAAACAAAACAAAACTGTAAAATGACTGGGAAGAGAAGCGCAAAGTCATTCCTCGGTAGTACTCGGTGGGAGGAAATCTTACACGAAGAAGTTCAGTTTTTGTGTAGGAAATTTTAAATCAGGTTGCACTTGTAGGTCAGGCTTTTCAGGTATTTATTTCATTCTCTAACAAATATGACCAGCCAAGCTGTCCCTGGTATTGGGTCTGGTCTGGCACTAAAACGAGGGTCTCTTTTGAACAATCCTGTCTTTTAGAGATTCGCGGAGGACGCCCACTCTGTTCGTGGTAGCGGAGGGGTGGACGTCTCCAGGCCTGGCGATGGAGAGTGTGGCAGGGGCTCTCAGCCTGGTTGCTCGGCAGCTGCTCCTCCTTGGTTGGAGAGACTCCTCCTCCCGCGGGCCTAGACACCTCCCGCGCTGGTCTAGGCTCCGCCCCTGCTGGTGAGACTCCTCCCCCGCTAGCATCGGCCCCTCCTCCGCCGGCCTCGGCTCTGCCCCTGCCAGCCTCGGCTCCTCCCCTGCTGGCCTGGCCCCGCCCCCCGCTGGCCTAGGCTCCGCCCCTGCCGGCCTCGGCTCCTCCCCTGCTGGCCTGGGCACCCCCGCTGGCCTCGACTCCGCCCCCGCCGGCCTCGGCTCCCTCCACCCCCACCCGCGGCTGGCGAGACTCCTGCCCTTTGACCGGGTCGCTGGCCCGAGGCGGGGCTGCAAGGGGAGTTTGGCCTTGCGGCCTCTGCTCCACTCTGCCGCAGCCATGCACCGGATGCGCGCCAACCACCGCCTGCAGACAGTGCTGGGACACCTTGCGGGGCCAGGAGCCAGGGCCCTGGTATCCTTTGGACGCGGGCGTCCGGGGAGGCAGACTGGGGCGCAAGTACACGGCGCCGCTGGGCCTCCCGGCCTTGGTCGCGAGGGGGCGGCCACGTCCCGGGGTTCTTCCGTGGCCGCGGTCAGCCGCGCGGAGGGCCTGAGGGCCGTCGCCAGCAGGGGGCGGGGGCCTGGGGCCCGCAGCCTGAACTGCTGAGCTCGGGCGCCCTGGGCGAGAGGTCGGCCTGGGTGGGCGCCCGGCGGGCTGAGGCTGAGCAGCCGCCCGAGGTCCCCCGCAACTCGGCTCTGTCCCCGGGGACGCGGGGCGCAGCCTCCGTCCCGGCGACTCCCGCACAGGCTCCGCCCCGAGCGCAGAGGTCTCCCCGGCCCTCGCTGCGCCCTCAGCCTGCGAGCCTAGCGAACATCGCATTGGATTCTTGCTCCTGCTGGTTCCTGGTTGTAATAGAATTTAGTTTTCTCATCTGTGTTTCCTACGCTTTCTGGATGATGGCAGTGTGTCTCCAGCTGTATGGTGGGATAAGCGTCCAGCCTCCCGCAGATGCTGACCCTGCGGTGTGTTGTTTGTTTTGTGGTACAATGACTGGAACTCAAGACCTCGCAGTAGCCAGGCGGGCCGCCCAGCTAAATCCCCAGCCCTCAGCACTACGTGTTTAACTTTGGGTGATTTTGGTTAAATAGCCCGCTGTGACTAAGGGCTGTGATACTGGATAGAACCGGTCAAGATTTGCAGTGAGCCTAACAGTTTCTCCCAAGCCTTGTTTCAAAGGAGTGTGGATTTTGGAGTAATCATTTTTGCAATATGTTTTAAAAACGCAGACAAGTAGAAAGGAAAAAGTAAGTTCATATAACTCATTCTACCAGCCACAAATCATTATTTTTACACTTTTAATGTTTTTTATTTCTTATGTATATATATTACATAATTAGGACTGTTCTCTATGTACAGTTTTTGCATCCATTTTTTCACCTAACTTTAAACTGTAAACATGTTCAATCATTAAAAATTTTTCTAGGAGTAACAACAGAAAATCACGCCACGAAATTAGTGGAGAGAGGATAAGCATATTAACAGAAGTTGGAAGCCAGGGTGTCCACACAGCGACCTTGTGCTGGGTGGAGTTGGCCAGGGCTGTGATCTTCTGCCAGCAAGGACACAGACAGGAGCTAGTGACTGACCTTTGGCTTGACTGTTACCTGGACTGGGCAGTGTCACCAAGTTACATAAAGACACCATTTCAGAAGTGGGCCATGCTTGTGAGAAGTGACATTCCGAAAGCAACTCAGAAACAAGGAGAAAGAAAGGAAGTGCTGTGGCAATAGCCTGCAGTGATTGGAGAGGAGATTTTACAAAAGGAATTTTTGGTCCTTTCAGATATTTAAAGTTATACTTGACTGTTTGTCTCATATGGTTCTTGGGATGATTTCTTATTTCATAGACATTTTTGCTCCTAAGGATAAACTAGAGTATTTTGAACTGAAGTCCCTCTAAATTAGATACCTTTTGTAAATAGTGCACGTTTCTCTCCTTCCTTCAAAAGTTGAATTTTTTTTTTCAAATTTTCATCTATCTTTTAGAGTACTGGAGATTGAACCCAGGGTCTCCACACTGAGTTACATCCCTAGGCCATTTTAAAATCTATTATGGGGAGTAACCACTCCCCAAGAGGACTGTAAGTTGCATAAATTGCAAACATGTACTTGATAGATTCTGCTAGCCTGGGGCTTAGCTATCTGAAACATGACATCCGCCCAACTTGGTACTGGACCCAGAGAAACAATTTAGCTCTCCAAGAGTAATTTCTATGTTCACGTTCCAGAGAAAAACCTCCCGCTCCCTTCTTGCGCATGCGCAGAGCCCTCCCTAAGCCGGAGACTCCGTACCCAAGCCTCCATCCACCCCCAGCCCCAGTAAATCTGTGTCTCCTGTTTTACACAGGCAGATGCTCCTTCAAATCAGAGGTTAATATGCCATTTTGCCCACCTCCCAGACTCCTCCCCCAGCCAGAACGAATAAGAATAACTTCACTTTGTTCTGGCTGAGAGCCGCGGCACCCCTATGAAACTGTCGCGCCTGCATTAAGACCTTTTCTGCTCTTTGTCCCCTCTCCTGCTTTTTCTGTGCCGCCTCAGGTTGAGTGCCAAAAAATAATCAGTTGGTGCGTTCAGACTGGAGCGGACAGGGGCCATTGCTGGGGGGGGTGTCTATCCCCAGTTTGAGGATCCCCTCCCCCGAGTCTACAGGCCTTTCTCTGTCTCTGTCTCTGTCTCTGTCTTTCACTCCTCACTTCTGTGCGACCCCTGTCACTGCTGTCACCGGCTGCCTCACACCCAACACCAGCCCAGTCTCATCTGTCTGGTTCTCACAGATGAGGCCACTGTCGCTGGGGTGCCTGTCTCATTGAGTCTTAGGCCTAGCCTGGGACCCCCGCCCCACCCTCTGGGGCCTGGCTCGTTCGTCCGCCCTCCCCCTTAGGTCAC
The DNA here is from genome assembly GCA_004027295.1 of Dolichotis patagonum. Taxonomy (NCBI): domain Eukaryota; kingdom Metazoa; phylum Chordata; class Mammalia; order Rodentia; family Caviidae; genus Dolichotis; species Dolichotis patagonum. Next base: position 9,329 of record PVJX010033320.1, read on the forward strand.
TCACGTCCCTTCAGGAGTGACAACTCCTTACTGGAGTGTGACTCGACTTTTAGCCTTTTGGCTCTCCTCCAGTTCAATCACGATGGGCAAAGTTACTTCTCGCTCCGCTCAGTCCCCCTGGAGACTTCATGCTCTGCTCCGTTACTGACCTCCAGTCTCTAAGTAAACGCTCATTGTCTCAGAGGCACCTCATAGCCTACAAGTTCGTTTTTTTACAGCTTGGCCTCATTACAACCTGCTAACAGCCGCCATCCTCCGTGATTTAAACAATTTTGCTACCTTTATGGGAAATGGTCGAGTGCCTTATCTTCAGTCAGTTTTTGCGCTCAGGACATGCCTCTCCCTCATTCAGGCATGGGGGACAGCCCAAATAATTCTGGCCTGCTCCACACTGCCAGAACCCTTACCTGACAGTCCCGCTGACCTTACAATATCCCTTCCACCCTCACCCCCGAACCCACAAGGCTCTTCTTGTTCTCCTCTGCCACCATCTTCGCCTCCACCTCCTACCTCCCCTGCTACTCCTCCATTGCCATCTTCTCTCCTCCTCACCCCCTCACTCCCTCCCCTTCCCGCTCCTCCTCCACTCCATGGTCGCCATTTTCTCCACCACCAGATCACGCCTCCCTCTGCCACCATCTTGTGGCCCCTGACACTTGCCACCATCTGGCACCCTTCCCACAGGTTGCCTTCATTAGCCCTACCCCAACCACCTTTGATGTGACACTCACCCATCCTCTCCTTCCCCTTTGTGAGGTGACAGGTACCAAAGGCTTCGTCTATGTTCATGTGCCTTTTTCCCTCTCTGATCTCTCACATACTCTGATCTCTCAGCATATAGCATCCTTTGTTGCTAACCCATACAATCATATAAAAAACCTTAAACTCATTGTTCAATCCTATGTACAAAGATCTATGTTATTCTAAATTCCACTCTGTCCCCTCAACAAAAGATTAAACTCCTGTTTTATTTCCCAAACAACACCAGACATTCAGACTAAACTCAGAAAGTCAGACCTTGGTCCTCAGTCCCTTCAGGAAAACCTCTTTGATAGGACTTTCCATGTCTTCAACGATAGACGAAAACAACAAAAAACAAGACAACCTTTAAAAGGTTACATTCCAGGATGACCTTTAAAAGGCTGCATTCCAAGCTAAATTCCAAGGCCAACTTCTGGTCACAGAGGCTGCACCTGCAGTGGCACTGGGAGCTCAAAATAAAACACAGGGCGAAGAAAAAAAATCTAAAACACTCCCCCCGCCATGCTTCAAGTGTGGTAGAGAAGTGACACTGGACAGGAGCCTGCCCTGACCTGTGGCCACGACTGGGAACTGGTCTCATCTGCAGCCAAGAGGGCCACTGGAAGTGCTACTGCCCTGTCCACCAGAGAGCGGGTAAATCATCACCTTCCCGCCTCACAGCATAAGACACTGCTGCCCTGGACTCATCGCTGGCTGATCTGCTCGGCATTGCCACTGAAGAAGGTTGACAGGGCTCAAGACACCGGTCCCCACTGAGGTCTCTCTCTCAGGGCCCCAGTCTCGCTGGACATCTCAGATAAAACCCTCTGTTTCCTTGGTGACATGGAGGCCACCCACAGTGTCTGAGTTTTCAGGCTGATGTTCCTGGTCTGCAGTCTCCATTTGATGTGGGTTTGTAAACAATATAGGAATCCAAGCAAACTGATAAATTTGAAATTTAATTAGCTGAGCTCAGCGACCACTTGCGTGGACCCATTTCAGTAGCCCTGAACTGGAAAATTACAAAGCTTTTAAACAAAGAATCACAAAAAGACATCCTGTTGGGAATAGTTTAGCTAGAATCTTCCATTAATTTTTGGTTGACACCTTTATCCTGCTTATTTTGTTGAGCAGGTTAATTTTTCTCTCATGGGTGCAGCTCATTCTGCTTTTCTCATAGGACTTATACCCTGAGTAATTTTCCATTCTCCTGGGTCAAATACAAGACACTCGTTAAATGCAGGGCTCAAGATGGCGTCAGTTATGCCAAGCTACAACATGTTGTAGAAGTTGACAGCCAATGTACACAAGCTTCACAGACAAAACCTACTCCCTGCAGATTCTAAACCCTTCCTTTACATACAACATCTTATTATCTCTACCTGTCCTGTACCTCTTCGGTAAAAAAAAAGAAATCAGCTCCAAAACCTCGATTTCTCTTACATTCTCTCTCTGCATGGCGTTCATACTTGGATCCCAACCGTCATATGCTGCCCTCTCCCCTTCCCTCCTCCCTCGTCCACCCTACAGTCCCAGACACCTCTAATCCCACTTGTGCCACCCACGTTACTCTGCTGCTGATTGACCTCAAACACCCCTCCATCTGCCCTTCTGTTCCCCAATACCCAGCAGCCCCTAAACATCAACAGGGACTCAAACCTATTATCTGCTGCTTGTTAAAAAATTGCCATCTCTGCCAGCAGCTCCCCCAACCCAGCCACCTTGCTTCCCACCTTTGATGAGACCCTCACCACAATTATATTGAGGTCCTGAAGATGACACCTACTGCCTTTCCTCACATTAACAGTATTCCTCTCCCTACAGCTTGTTAAACATGATTCATAGATGCCAACACAAACACTCACAAGAGAACAAAACATGCTATAGTCCATGGTTCCAAGGTAATAGAGATAAGCCCACGGCCACCTAAAATATCTTCACAAAAAACAAAACTAATTTCCCTCACATGGGGCCTCACACTAACTGAAGACAAAATCATAAACATCTATCCTGACTCCAAATACACATTTAACATCTTTTACTCTCATACTATTTAATTAAAAAATCTAATTAATACTCAGGGGAGCCCCATCACTAATAAACCTCTCATTCTCAAACTGCTAGAGCCAACACAACCTCCAAAACAGGTAACATTGTCAGACACCATCTCTCTCACCTTCTCTCCCTTATCCCAAACACCTTGCCCCCACCTCCGGATTCACCTACATAACCACAGTTAATTCACAAACCCACCTAAAATCAAAGCTCCTCCTCCCAGGTCTAAGCCTTAGACATCAGAGCTAACACACACCACTGCTTTCACATAGACACTCAAGCCTTCTATGAACTTCTAACTCCAGTCACTACTCAGCCCTCTCTAAAAATACTATTCATCAGGTCACTCAGTACTGTCATCTTGGTGCCAAAACCTCTCCTCAGAGACACTTACCTGCTTCTTTCCCAACCCACCAACTTCATGCACACATTCCAGATAAAACTAACAGATTTTACACACACGCCTCATCCTAAGACCTACACACCTCTGCCTCACCCATTCACAGCCCAACATTCTGTTATTCACTTTACTTCCCCGTCATGTCATCTCCCTTTTCACCTTCACTGTCATACTTGAGGGAGTCTCTCCCCACAACACCAAAACTCTCCTATTCCCACTACAAATTCAGGTTCAAACTCCCTATGCTGCCTAAGATAAAGCCCTCCGTCTTCTCCCCCTTCCACTATTCCTGCTCATTCTCCTTCAGGGACACATAACTTTACTAACAGCCTGCTCCACAATTCTCTACCTCACTTCTCTCTCATATCCCAACCTAAAATCCCAGGTTCAAACCAAAGTTGTCCAGTACCACAACATACCACAGATAACCCCAACTCAAATCCGGCCTCTCCCTAACCATTGAGCTCCCACAATGCCCTCACTGTCTCCAAAACTGGTAACAAAACCTGTACGATGCTTAACTACACGGCCACCCATACATCTGTCACCCTTGGTTTCCGGTACTGTCAGTTTTATGCCTCCACACAGACAGGAGACATGACGATAATGAGCTGGGAGCCCTGCTGGGTGGTTTGCCTCGGGGCCATGTGGATGGTCCCTGACCTCTCCAGCTCCTCCGGGCTCTCCTGTCACCTCCTGAGGTCGTTCTGACTGACACAAAGAGACACAGATAGCAGGCTTTATGTGTCCACCTGTGCCAGTCAGGGCTACCATGAACCCAGGGTACCTGGTGTCCACTGAGGAAAACACTTCTCCAGAAACTGCAGCCAGGCAGGCAGCTGTGTGTGGAAAACCCTGGCTCCCAAATGCTGTTTGCCCTAATTCACATCCCAGGAAGCTCACCCCACTGCAGGGACTGCGTCCCCGGCCGGTATCCAGTTTCAACAATTCCAGTAAGTACTGTGCATCCAATTTCTGGGTTTTTTTTTTTAAGCAAAGCAGAAAAAAAAGGATAGAAATGATACAGATTTTTTTTAAGTGGGAAATTAACAGTTAATATATTGCATTTTGTTATCTTAGAAGTAGTTGCTCAGGTTACAATATCTAGGCACAAAAACAGTCAAACAGTGATAGCACAAACTTTTTAATAAACTACAGAGATTGGTACAATTTCCATCTTTAATTGTGCTATGAATATAAACGTTTCCCAGTGGTAATAACACAAAATAGCGTGTTGCTGATTATAGTTTGGTAATGCTCTCTTCCGGGATTTGTCCTTTCTATTTTGAGATAGAGTCTCTCTGTGCAGTTCAGGTGTCTTCAGCTTCCTATGTAGCCCAGAGGGGCTCAAATTCATAGCAGTCCTCCTGCCTCAGCCTCCTGAGTGCAAGATTTGTTCTAATGATCAAAGTGTGGAACATTTAGAAGACCCCCACTTTAATTTTTTACATAAATTCTAAAAATTCAGAAAAAAGGAAAAATACCAGAAAATACATAATCTGACTTTTGAAAATCCAAGTGTAAGGTATCATACTTAAATGGTTCTATGGACATATTAGCTAGCACGTTGTTATATATGTGTGTATGTATGTAATCATGGATGTTATATGGTGTGCCATGTATATATACATGTTTCTGAAACAGGGACTTGCTCTGTTGCCTAGGTTGGTTGTCAACTCCTAGGCGCAGCAATCCTCCTGCCTCAGCCTTCCAAATTGCTGGGACTATATAAACAAGATTATTACCTTAACTCATCTTTAAGGGGGAAGGCCTTGAGCTTCATAAACATCTTCACGGAGGCACCATTCCAATCTTAAGGATTTGAGCTTGTGGCTGTACCCTATTCTCACTTGGATTTTGTTACTTAGATTACTTCTGAGAATATATTGATTAGACACTTAAAAATGTAAAATATGTTGAATTGATTTCTCATCTGAAAAACTGAATATGTTCACTGTTTAAAAAATAAAAATAAGAGAAACAGAAGGAAATTTGAAAAATCATCCATGACGATATTTCTGAAAAGCAATTACTATTTTAAAAATGAGGTGGGAGTGTATTTCTTTGCAATCTCTGTTTTACATATAGTGCCTTGTTTTACATCATTGCAATCACACTTATAAAAAAGCGCTGTCCATACCATCACATGACCTTATTTTTAACACCTGAGTTAGATTTCATTAAGTGGATATGTCATTAATTTTCCTTTCACCTGTGCACATTTTTGGTGACTACAGTTAATGCTATAAAGCTTTTAAATTTTTTTCAGGTTATTAAAGTCTTAGAAATAGAAATGTTAGATTAAAAAGTATAAATATTTCTGAGGTTCTTGGAACATGCTATTAGGTTGTCAGTTAAAATTTGGTCTTTATTTGGAGATATTTTGTGTCCTTCAGATACACTTTGGATAATGACGTCCTAACACTGGAACAGAGAAAATTTTATGAAGATAATGGGTTTCTTGTCATTAAAAATCTGGTGTCTGATGCTGATATTCAACGCTTTCGGTACAGTAATGTTATTTGTTATTTTGCAAAAATATGTATTATATGTATAAAATGATTTGGAGTTTTTGGCTTTTTGAGACACAGTCTCAGTAGGTAGTTCAGGCTGGCCTTGAACTTGCAGTGATCCTCCTGCCTCAGCCTCCTCAGGGCCGGGATTACAGGCGTGCACCTCCGCTCCTGGAGTGCCAGTACTGTTTCAGTGATGTGATTTAGGCAGTGTTTAGGAGCAGGACTTTAATCGCAGCCCACTGCCAGACATGATGTGACCTGGGGTAATCATCTCAGCTGTCCATGCTGTGTGTCCCCATCTGTAAAATAGGCAGAGTAAGGTCTAGTACAAAATAAGGTCAAAAATATGTGGGCAGCACTTTGCACAGGGCCTGCATATGACAGGTGCTGCAGAAATATTTGCTCTGAGCACCCCTAATATAAAATTCCAAAATCTAAAATACACTAAAATCCAAAATATTGTCACCATCCAAATACCACAAGTGGAAAATTCCACATCTGACCTCGTGGCAACAGATTGGTCTAATGTCACCTTCAGGCTAGGTGTGTAAAGTGTATGGGAAACATAAATGTAATCTGTGTTTAGACTTGGATCCTATCACTAGGATGTCTCATTGTATTCCACAATTTTTAAAAAATTAATAAATCTGGGCTAGGGATATAGCTCAGCGGCACAGCACCTGCCTGGCAAGCACAAGGTCCTGAGTCCAATTCCTGGTACTAAAAAATAAATTAATTAAAGTAAAATACAATACATCGAAAAATTAACAAATTTGAATTACTTCTGATCCCAAGCATTTCAGACAAGGCGCACTCGACCAGTATCCTTACAGTGTAACCACATCAAAGAATGTTTCTCTACGTATCTGCTAAACCAGGGCCCCCAACCCTGGGTCACTGACTGGACCTGTAAATCCTATCAGGACCACAGGCTGTGCAGCAGGAAGTGAGCAGGGAGCCAGCAGGGAAATTTCACCTGTCTCCAGCCTCCCCTGCCTGCCCCTCTGGCGGCCACAGGAGTCTGAACCCTGCTGTGAATGTACATGCGAGAAACCAGCATTGCCGGCTCCTTTGAATCCTGATCTCCTCTCCACTTGGTGGACCAAATCACCTTCCATAAACTGGTCCCTAGTGCCAAAAATGTTGGGCACCACCAAGAGAAGGACTATTTTAATTCCTACTGGGAGGATAGGACTCTAACCTGGCCTTTTTCTCCTCCTTCCCTCAGAATTACCGTACCAGGCCTGAAGCCTGACTCTTAGCAAATCTTTCCACAGGACAGGGCCAGCGTGGTGCTCAGAGCCAGTGAAAATGACACTGTCAATTTAATTTTCCAGGGATGAGTTTGAGAAAATCTGCAGAAAGGAGGTGAACCCACCAGGAATACAGATAATGAGAGATGTGAGCATTTTGAAGTCAGAATATACTGCAAGCGAGAAGGTGATTTCAAAGGTGCAGGGTTTCGAAGAAGATCAAGAGCTCTTTCGATACTGTATTCTCCCCCAGGTAAGAGCTCTGCCTATATTTGTTTTTGTTTGTTTGTTTGTTGGTACCGGGGATCGAACTCATGACCTTGCGCTTGCCAGGCAGGCACTTAGGCCGCTGAGCTAAATCCCCAGCCCCTTCTGCCTATATTTGATTCTGCTTAATAGCCGGCATATCTGTCCCCAGAATCTTCTTTTTATTTGATCACGTCCCTTTCCAAATATGGTGCTCACAGTGGTTTTCACCTGGAGGTGTTTTTACCGCACAGTGGGTATTGGCGGTATCGGGAGACATTTCTGTCGTCACACCAGTGGGGAGGGGGTGGTACTGGCTTCTCATGGGTAGGGGCCAAAGATGCTGCTGATGGGCCCAGAGATCCTGAAACACACAGAAGAGCCCTTTGCCCAGACTAAAATTATCCCACCCAAATACCAGCAGAGCCAGGACTGGGAAACCCTGCTACGGAGTGTGCTGTTTTTCTCTTCCTTTGAGGAGGACAGGAATTCTGGGTTGAAAAGAAAGCTCTTCTGAGCCCTTCCATGCAGGGGTAAAATTTGGGGCTGTTATTTGTAAATTCCTTTGTTTTGTTCTGTTTTGTTTTGTTATGACTCTAGACCATAGAGGTATGTGTTTGGTTTTAAATTTAAATTATTTTTAAAAGTATTCCTTTCAAGTAATGCATATTTACACATACACGCTGGCAGTACAGAAGGGCCTAACTTGAGAGAATCCCTTGCCCCAGGCCCTCTCTGTGAAGCTTTCAATGTATTCATCTGGAACTGCCATGTACTGCAAGCTTCTTTGTGCGTGTCACCTAGGAACGTGTTACCCATTGTCTTATTTCTTTCACTTACAGCAGATCTCAGACCACTTTTAGTCAGTCTTGATTAAAGCACACTTCTGAGTGGGTCGAGTGGGACAGACTTGGGAGCTAAACCTGGTGCTGGTCTCTGACCCCTTCCTCTGTGCCCCGCTCTCCGGCTGCTGTGGAGTGGGCGGGTCTCCCCTGTCATGCGCCTCCCCCGTGTTCCTGCTTGGAGCTGAGTCACCATGGACTGAAACCTCTAAAGCCATGGGCCAAAACAAGTTTTTCCTCCTTTAAATTGTGGGTGCCAGACATTTCGTTCCAGCAGAAAACTGACTGATATGTCACTTTTATGGGCATACTTTATACCTTTTATTTTTATTATTACTTTTTTTTTTGAGACAGGGTCATGCTCTCTCGTTTAGGCTGGCCTTGACCTAGCGATCCTCCTGCCTCGGCCTGCTGAGTGCTGGGATCACAGGCAGGTGTCACCATGCCTGGCCACCATCTTGGTTCTTGTGTGGATAGCTGTGCTTTGTGCCTCTTACCTCTGATTTCCCATTAAGTTGACCTTTTTCCCCCCTTTTCTTTTAGATTCTGAAATATGTGGAGTGCTTTACTGGCCCTAATATCATGGCTATGCATACAATGCTGATAAACAAACCTCCAGATACTGGTAAAGGACTTTTATTTTTTAGGGAAAAGCAAGAGAAAAACACTGTTTAGTTAAAATGTAGAAAGTTGATCTTGGAAACCTGGTCAGGGGTATAACTGTCAAACTTTGAATGAATGAATATATGTAATTTTATTTAAATCTTTAAAAAGCTATTATAATAGTGATTTCTGATGTTAGCTGTAGGTTTATTGTAAGATTTTCAGGTGACTGTCCAAAGTGCACTTTAACAAACATAACTCTTCATGTATTGTTCCTATCTCTTCAGTACTTCTGTGCCTTACCAGCCATTCCTAGCCATGATAGCATGGATTCTGCATTCCTGATCTGACACAAAGATACTACAATCAGCCATACATTCAAGTTCTTAACATGTTTTGTGCTTGCCAAAATGTAGACCCTAAAGCTTCACTTGGAAAGAGACTGATTCAGAAATAAGTAGAATTTAGGTGTCTGCATTTGAACAGTTGTCCCCAGAGATTCTATTGAGGTTGCTCTGAACCTCACAAGAACCTTCGGAACCAGCTGCAGAAATCAGCCAGGAGAATCCTTCATCCTTTTCTACTTTGTCTTCTGACAGCAGGGCTGCATGCAATAGGACCGGAGGTCACGGTCACTAAATGTCCTCCTCCACATATATCTTGCCCAGAGAGATCTGGTGACCAGAGACCAAGTTCCAAGAGCAACGCTGGGGGAAATGGCTGTGTGATCATTGCCTTGGACTGGACATTGACCGTATCCAGGACGCCTATGTTCTGTGGAGGAAACCTCTTACAGAACTGTTTTCATTTGCAGCAACTTAGAAAGGAAGCTCAAATATAATTCTATGCCATTGTCTTTAATTTAGTTACTCCAAGTTTTTAAAAATACTTTGCTACCTTGTAGCTGGATCTGCTACGACAAGGAAATGAAGTGCAGTAGAGGCGCTGGTGTCTGTGTTGGGTGTGAGCAGAGTTTTAGGGCCCAGCCTCCAATAACCCAGAAGGAAGAATAGGACTGGGAATCTTGTGTAGATTTGATGTGTCGGTTCAGTGCTCACTTCCTGGGGCTGCTTCCCTATAGCTTTGTTGCATTTGTTTGGCTTTTGCAGATAGGTTACAGTGTTCTAGTTTTTCACTCAAAGGATAAGAATTCTGAGACTCGATCATCTTCCTTCCTTCCTTCCTTCCTTGCCTCCTTCCTTTAT
>PVJX010033321.1:6046-19868 GCA_004027295.1 Dolichotis patagonum
CCTGTCTTCCTGAGAGTGTCCTGGCCCACCTATTCATTCTGGGACCCAGCAACTGGACAAACATCAACCTTACAGTAGGATAGCAAGATACACACTACCAACAGTTCACACTAACGGGTCTGACGAACAAAACACTAACTCAAAAGAGAAAAATGGCAAAACAAAAAGGCTTAATAGCTCCACTGTTGGTGGGAGTGTAGACTGGTGCAACCATTATGGAAATCAGTATGGAGAATTCTCAGAAGACTAGGACTGGAAGATCCATTCAATGCAGCTATTCCCCTCCTGAGTATTTTCCCAGAAGAACTGAAAAGTCTCATTTCAGGTATATGCAATGGTATGTATATGCAATGTTATAAAAATGACATGTCACTGGTCTTTCAAGAAATGCAAATTAAAACAACATCATTCCCTTCAATGAAATTGAAAGGGAAGGAATTCTCCCTAACTCATTCCTGGGAATCATAAAATTTAAATATACCAAACATCAACAGTGGAGGGTGTAATACAGTCTCTGCTAGAACAAATCCTTTCCCATTTCTGAACATCTGACATCCTGGCAAATATTGATCATTAATACAGTTTCTGCCACAGCATTTTTATGTCTAGATTAAGGCAGTTTATATATTTCACATTCTGAATTTCAAATAATTTTGTTTTAGTTTCATTGACATTTGTTATCAGTTAATTTCTTGATGGCAGCTATTCATTCAGGGGTGAGATTTCATCTTAATAGAAACTTAAGAGTTTCATCTCCTTGGTCTCACTTTGAGTTCCTTTTCCTCACATGATCAACCCCTCTTAGGTTGGGGCCTGTCTCTGGGTCAAGCAGTCCAGGGCCCAGGTCTAGCAAACACACTGAAAAGGCATCTCGCTGTGTGTGTGTGTTTTCCTTTCTTCTTTCTTTCTTTCTTTCTTTCTTTCTTTCTTTCTTTCTTTCTTTCTTTCTTTCTTTCTTTCTTTTTCTTTCTTTCAGAAAACACCTACAGGAATTCAGGTAGCAGAAGTAACCTCAAACACAGTAGATTCATAAATCTACTGTGGGAAACTCAAATATGATTCCCACTGATTTCCAGTGTCTTCCATTTCAGTGTCTCTTGGGTTTGTTCTCAGTGGATTGGAGGATTGAGATTGCCTCTTGCTTTTTCATTTTTGTCATTTTTCTTTGTGTTGTAGTCAGGGGTTGTGAGGAGAACAATTAGAATCAGGGCATAGAATTTATAATATTATTTTATCATGGTCACCCAGAGTTAACAGAAATCCCCTTAATCCACTCTGCCAGTCTGTTTCTTTTTATTGGTGAGTTGAGACCATTTACATTGATGGATATAACTGATCAGTACTGACATCACTGTCATATGCTCCATAAAGAAGCATGAAATCAAGTCATTTGTAAGAAAATGGATAGAACTAGAAATTATCATGTTATGTGACATTGGCCAGTCACAGAGAATTAAATCTCCAATTTTCTCTTTTGTGATTAACCTAAAAATACATAAACTATTAAGCAATTTTTCATCTCACCCCTGAAAGAATAGCTGCCATCAAGAAATCAACTGATAACAAATGTTGGCGAGGCTGTGGGAAAAAGGAACACTGCTCCACTGTTGGTGGGAGTGTAGACTGGTGCAACCACTATGGAAATCAGTATGGAGAATTCTCAGAAGACTAGGACTGGAAGCTCCATTCAACCCAGCTATACCCCTCCTGGATATTTTCCCAGAAGAACTGAAAAGTTCATATCACAGTGATATATGCACACCCATGTTCATAGCAGCACAATTTGTAATAGCTAAATCTTGGAAACAACCAAGATGCCCATCAATTGCAGAGTGGATAAAAAAGATGTGGTATTTTTATGCAATGGAGTATTACTCAGCTATGAAGAAGGATGATCTTGAGGCCTTCATAGGTAAATAGAGACAACTTGAAACTATCCTCATTAGTGAAATAAATAAAAACTATATTTATAAACATCACATTGTGTCTCTAGTGTAAAAAGTAATAAGAACTGTAGGAGTAATAAAACCCAAAATGTGTAATTTCTAATGTGAAAAAGAGAGGAAAAGAAAGTACTCTAAAAGATATAATTGCATGTATGTTTAATGTGTAAGATAAATGACCATATTACTGTTTTTTTTAGATCATGGAGCAGAACTGTTAATAGCCTCATTGCTTGAATATGTACTTTGTATGTTTTAACTTTGTAACTTGAACAACTATTTCCAAGATGACAGTATGTAAGTTATCAAGTAATGATTTCTTAGTATTTGTTTCTCTTCTTTTTTTCCCTTGGAATTTTGTATTATTGCTACCCTTTTTGTATTTTGTTTGTTTTCTTTTCTTTAAATAAAATTTAAAAAATAAAAATAAAATTTTATTTTATTTCAGACAGTGCCACACTATGGTTTCAAGGGTGGTGTCTAACATACATAGCTTGATTCATGTTTTTGCTTGTGGTTTATAAAAAACATAAACATTTTCATTTCTCTCTATTCCCCAATTTCCACCTGTCCCTTTTCTCCTTTCTCCAAAAATGGTGAAATGGTGGCTGTCCATGTGCATAGCCTTGCACAAAGAAATTTAAGGAATAAAATGAAACAAGCTTAGGATAAAATCTACTTTCAAGAAACTAATATTGTGCTTCAAGAACCAGATAATATAAAAAAGATAAATAATTTTAAAAGTTACTGAAGAGTTGACATCATATAACATAAGAAAATGTGAAACCATAAATACTAAAAAAGAGAAATTATGAGAGGAAAGAGTGTGTTTACTCCTAAAAGACACTGGAAATGAGGTACAGATAGGCACAAGAAAACTTCCAGAGGGAATACGTGAGCCAAATGTTCCCTGTTTCTAGTTTGTGTCTCTTCACTCATGACCATACATTTTTTCAAGTCTTCCTTGAAAACAGGATATGTAATCAGATTTGAGGGGACACTGGGTCCTACTTGGCAGCAATTAGCAATGGATTAACTTTGTATGTGATCAGTGTTTGGAGTTAACTATAACGTGCCTCATGTGAAGCCTGAGTCAGCAGGAAGTGGAGTTTGACAGGTGCTGAGGCTTCTCTGTCCTGTCTGCCTTCAACCTTTTTTTTCTGATGGTCACAGTTCACTTCATTAGCTCTTCCTAAGAGTGTCCTCCACAAGAAAGGCCAAGCAGTCATCACAGCAGAGCACCTCCATGCTGTCAAACAAAGTTAACAACCAACTTTCTTTAGGATTTCCAAAGCCAGTCATATTTGTGTCCTGGTAGAATATTTTCTGGAATACACTGCAAATGTTCTTCTCAATAGACTCAGATAAGTATATGAAGAGGAAAAGGTAGTTTGGTGAACCCCGTAACTCTTTACACAACTCCTAGGAAGCTTGTATTTGTTAACCTGTCCATGTATTTTTACTCTGCAAGGACAGAGGTTCATAACAATATAGAGCAAGATGGTCCTTTACACAGCATCAATGTCACATTAATACATTATCTTTCTTCAGGAACTTTCCTTCAAGTATGGAATGAAAGAAGAGAAAAAACAGATGTAATTTAAGCATGGAGTGTTTCTCCCCACCCTAATTGTCTCTGGAATTTTCATCACTTCTCTCCACACCAGAGAAGAATCTTTAGGAAGAAAGAAGTTTTAGTTATTGTGTTCATTCCCGTATTCTCAGTGCCAGGAACAGTGCTAGGTACATGGGTGATGCTCATATATTATTTGATAAATAAATAAATAAATAAATAAATGGATCATTTTCCTTTCAAGCACTCAATGTTATTAGAATTTTAAATCATCTTTTCTAGCAATTCTGGTAGATTGGAAAGGTTATCATTTTGTACCATTGTCTAATGGATGTAATCCTTTAGAGGTCGGTATAGTTGCTAGAGAGACAAATTAAGAAAATAGAGGAAACATTTTTAAAGTAACTTTGAGACATTATATCTAGAAGGTAATTTTTTAAATTTTCAGGTGGACTTAAACACATTTGGACTGAATAAAACAGAAACTTTAACCAATTTCATAGGTGTGATGAGACAATACAGCACAGGGTTTATTTTGGCAGCAGCAGAGCACCTCCCTACTTCCATGTAGTCAGAGAAGGCATCAAAGGATAAGGGGAATGTTGGGAGCCCTACTGTGTTTTTCAAAAAAGCTCAAGGAATGAACTGTTGTCTTGGCAGTACTTAAAGTTAAACAAGAATTAAAAGTGATGGGCCATATGATGTTAAGGCAGATCAACTTAATTGTTTTTGGGAGCACCCAGAAGATTAGAAAATCATAATTCTGTGTGCCTGGGTTGTTAATGGAGGCTGACTTTGTGGACTATATGTATGAGCTGTCTCCTTCTCTGGCGCTGGTCACCTATTCTACCTCCTGACCATTAACCAATCAGCTTTGCTTCACTATACATTTCAAAAAAACACTGCTGCCGTGGACCCAGATAACTATGGACTGAACTTGCTGCAGATATGAGCCAAATAAATTGCCCCTCTTTTAAATTCTGCATGTTATGGTCAGTTGTCCCAGTAATGAAAAGGTTAATAATGCAGGAAGTAAAATTTAAAGGATATAATTGAAAGATGTTGTAGCTATTGAACCAGAGATACTATCTTTACTTCTATGTTATCAGTAATTTCTCAGGAGTCTTTGAAGTTGGTACAGGTAACTCAGTGGAATGAGGTGAGGTGAAAGATCAACTCAAGGTTTTTTATATATAGACATTTGCTTAACTGTCAGAGTTACTAGGTGGTTAGTGCACTCTTCCTTCCCTCTTGGGAATCATTAGAAAAAGTTCAATAATAATTGCAATAAATTTTCAATTATTTCTAATAATAACTATACTTGATTTATATTTGATATTATTTTTTGCAACAGATGTTAAAAATAAAGACTTGAACCCAGCAAGCAGCCTGCCCTGGTAAGTGGCTGTGGTCTGGCAAGCTGCGGCCACCCCAGGGCAAGAAGCAAGAAGCAATAGCATTTTCTGAGATCCGTGCCATGTTGGAACTTAGGGCGCTGAGCAAACCAGCCACCAGCCTGATGCCTACCAGGGTGCAGGCTTAGAATCAAACATACCACCCCCCCACCCTCATTAGCAAGTTGTATCCAGGGATCTTGGCATCTCTTGGGAGCTTGACGGTATGTAATCAGCGAGTGGGGGGAATTTCCTTTGACTATCTCTTTGAAGGCAGATTTTTTATTGCTGTTTTGCTTTGTCCTGATTAATGGTGTTGTTCTATTCAATATTCTGTTTTGAGAAGTTCTATAATGTTGTGTATTTCTTTTGATTTTGCTATACCTGATTGAAAGAACAACTATTGTGAAGATAGCGAGATATACAATGGTGTCTATTACTGTTGCCATGGTGACCTACTGTCATGTTCTGTACCAATTTCACTATACTGTCCTAATTGGCTTTATTCCATCCTGCTTTGTTGTATATTACTACCTCCAAGTTGATAAAAAATTAAATAAAAAAACAATAGAACATGATATAACAAGGTAACAAAATGCCTCCAAAAGTTCTCAACTCCACCAAAGCAGATCCATGTGACATGGATGAGGAGAAACTCAAAAACAAAACAACAGAATTATGTATGGTGATTAAAAAGGAAATAACAACAACAAAACATCAATAAGATACTGAGCAAGCAGAAACATGATATAACTAAAAAGATAATGGACTTAAAAAGCAAAAGGAGGGAAAGAAACTGCTCTAAAGGATATAACTGTATGTATGTTTAAGTGTGTTGGATTGGTAACCATATAACTAAGTTTTTTTGGATCATTGAACAGAACTGTTCACAGCATCACTGTTTGAATGTCCACTTTGTATGCCATAATTTTGTAATATGAACAACTATTTCTAAGAAGACAATATGTAATTTATCAACTAGTGATTTTTTACTGTTTTTTAAAAATTCTCTATTATTTCTACCCTTTTTTCTGTTTTGCTTTTTTTCTCTTTAAATAAAATTTAAAAAAAAATAAAAATAAAGACTTGAAAAACCCACCTGGCCAATAAAGCAGAACTGAGTTTAACTTCAAAAACAATGACAAAATACTAATATTACAAGAATATCTGCTTAATACTTTTATGGAAATATATCTGCAAGTAGTTCTTCCTAGCAGTGTTTGGGTACTGCCAACATGATATCCAGGATGATGTTCAGATTCCCATTGCTT
Organism: Dolichotis patagonum; assembly: GCA_004027295.1. Lineage (NCBI taxonomy): Eukaryota > Metazoa > Chordata > Mammalia > Rodentia > Caviidae > Dolichotis > Dolichotis patagonum. The sequence goes on from PVJX010033321.1 coordinate 12,228, forward strand.
TGCTCTACTTTTTTGTACTTGGTGTTGTTTTTTATAGCAGTCATATTTCAATAGTATGACCTGTATGCTTGTCCATTGTTTACTGTGCATTTCCCATCTGGTCTTGATTGAACATCAGCTCTGCAAGTTCTGCTGTTCAATGATGTATTCTGAGAGACTCAGATAGTTCTTGGAAACTATTGTCTAATAAATATTTGAAAAATGAGGAATTAAACAAAATTTCTGGAATAAACCAGTAGAATCATTGTTAACTTCTGTTAACAGGGTCTATAGGAAGAACATCAAAGTAAGAATAAACTATAGTAAACACAGGCTACCTAACAAACTACATGCAAACTAACATATCCACCTTAAAACATGGTATTTCACTTCAAATTCACTAAATGACATTAATTTAAAGGTGAAATATATGCAGTAGATACAGCTTGTGCAATATATTTTTTATTCTTAATATTGTTGAAAATATAGGTATTTGTATTAAAAGAAAACACATGGTATGGTTGAATATACGTTTTTATTTTAAAAAGCAAAAATACAAATAAAATAGGACTTTGAAAACAAGACAATAGGAGAGCAACAATAATTAATTCAATGCATATTTTTATATTCATAATAGTTACCCAGAGTAAAAGATTTAGGTATGAAATATTGTCCAAACAATATTATCAAAAACCTTTCTTTTCAGTGAATTAAGAGAAAATTTCTGTGTATCTTAACTATCTTATGTGTGTGTATGTGTGTGTGTGTGTGTGTGTGTGTGTGTGTTACATTTTCCCTGCTTCCTTTATCCTTGCCTCCAATAGCTACTGAATATTTTCTAATCTCCATATTATTTTATTTTCTTAAATTTTATTTAAAGTGAAAAAAACAGAATAAAAGGTAGTAACAATATAGAATTCCAAGGGAAAAAGGAAAAGAACAACAACAACAACAACAATAAAACCTAAGAAATCATTAATTGACAAATTACATACTGACTTCTTGGAAATAGTTGTTCAAATTACAAAGTTAAAACATGTAAAGTAGACATTCAAACAGTGAGACTGTTAACAGTTCTGCTCCACGGTCTTACAAAAACAGCTATATGGTCATCCATCTTACCCACTCAAATATACATGCAATTATATCAAAAGGGTAAAATTAAACACAACAAAACAGAACAAAGTGGGTAACAAGAAAGCAATGTAAGAGACATAAATTTCAATGCTAGACAATTGGAGATATTCACTCTCTCGTATTGACTCTTGTTTTCTTCCAAATAGATGTCCATATTGTAACATACAGGGAATTCACATGAAACAACCTAGTATGGAATTGATCTGAGCAGGACAAGGAAGGCATTTCAGGTTTTCAGGACCAGACAATAGGGAAGCCAGGAATGGCTGTCATAGTGTCTCTCATTCTCTTCAAAACAGCTATCCATACCTTCATGTATATTGAACTTAAAACAAAACAAAACAAAACAAAACAGGCTGAAAATCACTTTGAACAAAGAATGATAGTTTTGCTGGATTTCACATCATGGCATTATGGAATCAGCACTGGGTACTGTAGTGTCTCTTTTTCTTCAAAGTAGTTGTTCATTTCAACATGTGTTATATAGTTGGTTCTTGTAAACTGTTTATAAGCTCTACACATGGGTGAGCCTCTACATGTATATCTATCCTTTCTGTATTAGAGGGAAAAACAAAACAAAGCAAGATAAAACAAAACAATTCCTAGAAAAGCATGAAGCAAAAAATTCATATAAAACCACAATACAAGGTGATCTACAATGGTTACCATGGTGTCTCAGCAGTGTATAACAATGTTAATAAAAATGAAGCATTGGAGACATTATGAGACTTCAAAAGCAAGTAATAATCAAACAAGAGTGGGTATCTTCATGAATCTTATCATCTTCAGTGTAGTTGCCTATACTCTTAGACTTAATGCTATCAATCATAACCAATTTAAATAAAATCAGTCAATACAAAGTAGCAATCTAACAAACCAGATTCAAATAAGATCAGTCATAATAGGACAGTATAAGTTATAGAGGGCTTCAGATTAAGTTGATAGGAAATTAAGGATGATTACCATAATATGACCTCTTATTTTTGGGATTGCTGACCCTGTCCTCAAGTCTAGTGTAAGTAGACACTACACTTGTAATCCATCCAAGCAAAGTGAGGAGAATAGTGTAGATTTTAAATCTTGTTACCCCATTAACAATATCCTCTGTCTTCCTTTTTTAGACAATTCCTCCCAGTTCACTCCCATAGGGTGAACTGCTTATTTTGGGTCCCACTGCCTCCCTATATAGAGCATCTCAATGGACCCTATCTCCTGATCTACTCTGCCTGTGTTTCTCTCTGTTAATATTTCAAAGCCATCTATACTAGAGCCAATCTTCTCTGCCTTATTTCTGCTATTCTGTTTTTCTGCTATTGGTTGTCTATTTTTCTGTTCCACTCCACTGTCTGCCCTGTCTGTCCTCTCTGCCACTGTTCCTGAAATGCTTGTATTCTTGTTCTCTCTCTCTAAAATGTCCTTCAGTATTTTTTGTAGGGTTGGATTGGTGGTCACAAATTCTCCAAGTTCCTCTTTGTCATGGAAGCATCTTGATTCTCCATTAATTTCTAGAGAGAGTTTTGCAGGATACATCAATCTGGGCTGGAGTTTGTTCTCCTTCAGGGCTTGAATTACTTCAACCTCTCTTGACTTGATGGTCTGTGTTGAGAATTCTGCTGTGATTTTGATGGGTTTTCCTTTATAGGCGATCTGTTTCTTTTCTCTGATGGATTATAATATTCTGTTCTTATATTGAATTTCTGGGATCTTGATTATTATGTGTCTAGGTGTAGCTCTGTTTTGGTTGTAGGTGCCTGGAGTTCTGTATGCTTCATACATCTGCATATCATTTCCTTTTTCTATGCTTGGAAAATTTTCCTTAATGATTTCTGTGAATAGCCTTTGCAATTCCTCTGTTTTGACTCCTGCTTCTTCATTCACATGCTTTATTCTTAAGTTATAGATCCTCTTGTCATCCTCTAGTCTTTGTATTGTTACTGCCTGATGCCTTGTTATTTTTAAGAGACCGTCCCTTTCATGATCACACATTGCAAGCCTGTGTTCAGTTTTTGGTAGTCTCTCTTTGGTTTCTTCCAAGCACCTTTGCCAACTTTCTATGGAGTCTTTAGTTTCCTGATAATCTCTTTGTATCTGTTGCATGAATTCTAGAATTTTTTCATATTCTTCATTAAATGTTTCTCTCCTTTTGTGTTCCTCCATTCTTCTGTCTGTCTTCTTGAGCAGTTCCCAGCCTTTCTTTTATTAATCTACTTATCTCTTATTTAATTTGAATTAATATTTCAGTTTTGATCTCATTTATGAGGTCCCAAAGATATCTCTTTATGTCCACTGATACTGTTTGATATTGCATGTTTGCTTCCCTCAATCTCTTTTGTGTTTACCTCTCCTGGATCAATATTCTCAGGGATGAGGGCTGGGGGCTTTTTCTTATTTCTCTCTCTCATCATGTTTTTGGTTCCTTCCATAAAAGTGTATAGTGTAATTCCCAGCTCCTTTTTGTGCTGGTTTACGTTCTTCTGGAGCACACAGGCTAGGGGCTTCTGCCCTCTGAAATCTTCTATCAGAATTCAAGCAAGAGCAGTGTGCACCTGCTCCTCCCCTCCGGGCCATTCAACCTTAATGAGCCTTCAGGGCATCAGTGTGAGCTGTGCACAGGGAATTAATTTGTAGCAACCCAGTGAGCCCCAGCCAGGGGCAAGGCCCAGTCCAAGCAGATCCCACCAATATGCTCTGTGAGGGGAGCAACCAACTGAATCCACTTCCTTATGGATTTAAGGCTGTCCTGCCCAAATCCAACATGTCATCCAGTTGGTTGCCCCTTTCCCACAGAAGGGTCTTATTTCCATCACTCACTGCATATTGATACCAGTCCCTGAGAACTTCTGGGCTCCCCGACCTCTGACCTCAGCATGGCTGCAGCAAATTCATGGTGCCTCTGGGTGGGCCATGTGCAGAACCGGTTCCTGGTGAGCCGCACACAGGGCTGTTCATCTCCACGCTCTGGGCCGCTCAAGCCAGTCACATCGGTGCAGGTTCAGTTGGTCAGTTCGGTCTCAGGCAGGAATTCAGATGGCTCATTAAGAGCACCATGCTTGTCAATGAAATTCTCCAATAGTAGCCCCAGGAACTCATATTTGAGCAGTTTTTTCACTTTAGTTTCTTCCTGGGTTGAGAGACTCCATCTCCCTCCATTTGGGTCTCTCCAGTGTGTTCTATTCTGGCATTTGAGCTGTCTCTCTCAGAGAAGCTCCCTATCCTGCTACCTACCAGTCCACCATCTTTGGAAACTCCTTCTCTAATGTCTATATTAAAAAATAAAGAAAAAACATGCAATCTAAGGAAGAAAAAGAAAAATATGATATGTAAGAAAGCATAAAGTAGCAAAAACATGACTGAGTTAAAAAATGTGAAATGTTCATGTAATAAACACTTTCAAATTCACAAATTTTCAATAATTGGTTAAAAATGAAAAATGCTTCATAGAGCAGTGAGAAATCAGGCTGACACTTGATTCTGTTTTCCTTCACATACAAGGTCATGACCACCTACCAAGTGAAGTCTGGCTACACATTTTCTTCCCCATGGGAGGGAGCAGCAGAGGCATGGAATGACCAACTGACCTGCTCCTGGACAAAGAATACCCATGGAGTCAGAAGAGAAATCAGATCCTGTGACTGTCAACATTAAGTCCCATTGTCCACTTGAACCCCCAAGCCTTATCTCCTCCAAAAACCAGAGGGCTGATCATGTTTTCATCATGAGAGGATCAAGAACATACCCTGGAGTGGATGGTAACCAGAGTGTGAGGGGAACAGAGAGTGAACTGTGGTGCAAGGAGACACCTTAAAACCTCATAGACCCTTAAACTAGGTGGAGAATATCTTGAATGACTGGATATCAATAACCTAATGATGTATCTCAATGTCCTAGAAAAACAAGAGTAGTCCATAAAAAGAGTTAATATAAGGAAAGAGATTATATAGATCAAAACAAATCAGTGAAATTGAGACAAAAATATACTAAGAATAAATGAATTGAAGAGTAGGTTCTTCAAAAGAATAAGCAAAATAGGGGCCAGAGGTTTAGCTCAGCAGCATAAGAGCCTGCCTTATGAGAGCACAGTCCTGACCTTGATTCCTGGCACACACACACAAAAAAAGGAATATGCAAAATAGACAAACCCTGAACCAATCTAATCAGGAAAAAGGCACACATCAATTCATTCAGAAATAAAAAGATGAAATCACAAAGGACACTGCCAAAATAAAGATTATTAACAGCTCCCTTACAAACCTGTACACCAATAAATTGAGGAATTCAGAAGAAATGGATAGATACATATGAATTGCCAAATTCAACCAAGAAGATTTACAAATCCTATGTCATCCAATAATAGGCAAGGAAGATGAAACAGTGATACAAAACCTTTCAACTAAGAAAAGCCCAGGCTCATAAGGGTTCACTTCTGAATTCTACAAAAATTTCATAGCCAATCTAACACCAATAAACCACAAGCTCTTTGATGAAATAAAAAGGGAAGGAGTACCTCTGGAGTTATTCCTCAAAGCTATCATTATCTTGATTTCAAAACCAGACAAGGATCCAACCTACAAGGAGAAATAAAAACAAATCTGTTAAATAAATATAGATGTGAAAATCCTAAGCAAGATACTGTCAAATTATTTAGAAAATCATACATCATGAGCAAGTAGGCTTCATTCAGGGTACAGGTACTGGTTTGGATACTGGCCCAGAAATAGATATGAGGATCAGTGGATTAGAATAAAAGATGCAGAAACAATCCCAATCACATTTACCTATTTAGTCTTCGACAGAGTGAGCAAAAATAATTTTTCTCCTATACTGTTTTTTCTTCTACAGTGATGGAAAAATGATTTGTTTAATAAATAATGATGGGAAGACTGATTATTTATCCACAGGAAACTGAATCTAGATGTATTATCTATCTACCTTTGTACTAAAATAAAAGAAAAATGTACTAATGAACTAAATGTTAAAACAGAAACAGCTTACTTGAACACAGTATAGATAAAACTCTTGAAGTCATAGGTGTAGGCAAGGACTTTGTAAACAAACTGGCTGCAAAGAAAATAACACCAAGAATCAACAAGCAGAATCATAGGAAATTCAATCATTTCTGCATGACACAAAAAAATCCCCCAACAGAATGAGGATGCAATATATAATGGAAAACAATGCCACCTATATCTCAGACAAAGGAGTAATGTTTAGAATATATAAATAACTCAAAAATTAGATCTCTTCAAAATAATAGATCAAATAAAAATTGGCAACTAAAGTGAATAGGATGAAGACACAACAAGTCCCTCTCCAGATTAGAAAGCATGTTTTCTTTGGGTTATATTTCTTCTTAACATTTCATATCTTGACCCTTATAACAGATGTTTACCAGTCTTTAATAAACAGTATTAAGTCTGTCAACATTATATTAAATTATAATTTCATTAGCAGACAACTAGTAAAATTATAACCCTTGTTTCTATATCTGATTACAGAGTCATAGCTCGTATATAGAACTATCTTCTACTACCCATTGTGTTGTCCCTTGGCCTTCAACAAACACCTGAGCTGGTCTTGATTCTTTCCCTGGTGGACTGACACAGACTTTGACTCCTGAAAGTTCTGGACCATTCATCATTCTGCCTGGGTTAGGTTGTTGTAGTTTCCCACTGACTTTAATAACAGGGCACAGTAATACTAAGAGATGCCTAAGGGGTTCCCTGCACTCCAAGTATATTCTTCCTTTCCTCTATTGTGGATAAATGGTCCAATTTTCCCCTGATAGTGTGGGTCAATTACCCCTGACAACACTATAACTCCCTTTTTTGTTTGTTTCCTGAGAGGCTTGAGTTGACCTTGACCAGGAGGAAGTTTTAGCTTCTAGTTCAATGATAGCATTATTGTTCTTCCTGTTACAAACCTTCCTCACTATGGAGCTATTACTTTTAAACCATCAAAACATAAGGTAATGGGAGGAGGAGCTAAGATTCTGCTAGTGGGTCACTGAAGGTAATGGTGGATAATACCATTTCCACTACCACCCCTTAATTCTTGGGCCCATGAATCTTGGCCATAGGAGACAGAGTACCATATGGTGAATGATAGGTGAAATCATATCCAGCCTTTTGGAGAACCTTGTGCAAGCATGCAAGATATTGTCACTTAGCTGGTACTGTAACTGCATCTTCAAAAGTCCATTCCACCTTTTTGTTAATGCTTGTCAGTGTTAATGATATGGGACATGGTAAGACAAATGAATTCCATGAACATAAGCCCATTACCTCACTTTTTTGTAAAATGCATTCATTGGTGAGAGGCAATGCTATGTGGAATTCCATGCTGGTGAATAAGGCATTGTGAATCCACTGATGATAGTTTTGGCAGAATCAGTATAGTAAGGGAAGGCAAATCCATTCCAGAATGAGTGTCTATGCCAGTGAGGACAAACTGGAATCACTTCCACAATATAAGTGGTCCAATATGCCCAAATGTGTGACTAAGTGTGACCTGTCACCAGGTCGAAGG
>PVJX010033322.1:0-19766 GCA_004027295.1 Dolichotis patagonum
CAAAAATCAATAGCATTCCTATACACTAACAACAAAAATACTGAAAGAGAGGTAAGAGAAGCCACATCCTTCACACAAGCATACAAAAATGAAATACTTAGGAATTAATCTCATGAAAGAAGTGAAAAAACTATACAAGGAAAATTATAATACCCTGAAAAAGGAAATCGAAGAGGACCTCAGAAAATGGAAAGACATCCCCTGTTCATGGATAGGAAGAACAAACATTGTGAAAATGGCCATTCTCCCAAAATTACTATACAGATTCAACACAATCCCATTCAAAATACCACTAACATACCTCATGGATCTAGAGAAATCACTCCTAAAATTCATCTGGAACCAGAAGAGACCTAGAATAGCAAAGGCAATTCTAAGCAGCAAAGCAAAGCAGGAGGCATCACAATCCCTGATTTGAAATTATACTACAAAGCTACAGTAATAAAATTAACATGGTACTGGAATAAAAACAGACCTGAAGATCAATGGAATAGATTGGAAGATACAACCACAGCCACAAACTCACTCAACCACCTTATCTTTGATAAAGGGGCCAAACATGTTCACTGGAAGAATGACAGTCTCTTTAACAAATGGTGCTGGAAAAATTGGCTGTCCATATGCAGAAGACTAAAATTAGACCCATGCCTATCACCATGTAATAAACTAAAATTTAATGAATCAAAGATCTAAATATTAAAACAGAAACACTAAATCTGTTGGAAGACAGAGTAGGTAAAAACCTTGAAGATATAGGGATAGGTAGAGAATTCATGAACAAGAATCAAAATGCATGGGAAATACTTCCAGAATCAATAACTGGGACCATATCTTATTAAAGAGTTTCTGCATGTTGAAAGAGATTTCCAGCAGAGTGAAAAGAAAACCCACAAATTGGGAAAAATATCTTAATGGATTGTCCCTCAAACAAAAGACTTCTGTCTAGAACTTATAAAGAATTTTAAAAAATCAGACCCATGAAATTCAAAGACCCAATTCAAAAATGGGCATCTGAAATGAATACACAGTTCTCAGATGAAGAAATACAAATGGCAAATAAATACATGAAAAAATGTTCTTCATCATTAGTCATTAGAGAAATGCAAATTAAGACCACACTGAGATTCCATCTCAACCCAGAAAGAATGGCCAGGATAGAAAAAACTACCAACAACAAGTGCTGGAGAGGTTGTAGGGGAAAAGGGACTCTTCTTCACTGTTGGTGGGTGTGTAGACTGGTGCAACCACTGTGGAGGTCAGTCTGGAGATTCCTCAAAGAGTTGGGTTTGGAGGTCCCATTTGACCCAGCTATCCCACTTCTAGGCATATTCTCAGAAGATCTGAAAACATCATACCACAGTATGATGATAACATGTTTATAGCAGCACAATTTGTAATTGCCAGGTCTTGGAAACAACCTAAGTGCCCATCAACTGAGGAATGGATAAAAAAATTGTGGCATTTTTATACAATGGAGTACTACTCAGCTATAAAGAATGATCACATTGAGATATTTATAAATAAATGGACATGACCTGAGGCCATACTCATAAGTGAAATAAACCAGACTCACGTGTGTAAATACCATATAGTTTCCCTAGTATGAGAGTTGATAAGAGTATATAAGATTTTATGGTAAGCATGAGTTCCCATCTCACAGCTTTGAAACCTTTCAATGTTTTCATTCATCATTTGGAATGGTTTTCTTCTGTTTTGTTTGACTATATCATGCGTGATGGTATGAACAGCTGTTGTGAAGAAAACAAAATGTTATGACAGCTATTGCTGATTTAATATCATCCTTCTTAGAAGTCCTACCATGCTTCTCTTGTTCTCCTACCATTGGTTCTATCTGTCACATTGTGTCTTATTGGGATTTGAATATGTGTGATAGTTTAAACAAAATTTTTCTAATGAAAATGAGATATTATAGTACCCATTGATCATTTTCTGTTATTCGGTTCATAATGCCCTGTAATTCTTTCACTCTTTTAATGGTTTTATACTATTTTGTTATGTTTGATATTATTGTATTTGAAACTATGCTCAACTATAGCAGAGAAAGAGATATTGTGATAGCTACTGTTAATGTCCGGTTGTCTTAATGTAAAGTACTGTGTTGCCTATGTTGTCCTGTTCTGATCTGCTCTGTTCTGCCCTCTTTTGTTTTATCCTCTTTAAAATAAAAAAAAGAAATTCACATCCACCAAACCAACCCTAGAAAGAGTATTGAAAGACATACTAGAAAGAGATAAAAATAACCAAAATCCCCAGAACAACAATAGAAAGAAACTACCAGGTAAGACAAGCAATTAAACAAGTATGAAAAGTGGAAATGAAACAACTGGAACATAACATGGCAAAGTTGAGCCAGTACATATCAATGATATCCATAAATGTAAATGGCCTCAATTCAACTATCAAAAGAAATAGGGGATACCACCCCAAGGCTCACTCAAGCGGGACAGGTGGGCATAATTGGACTGTGCAGGGCAAGCCCTGGGAAGCTAGCAGGCCTGGCAGCCCACCCTAGGCCTTGACTGTGCAGACTCCAGCAGCGTGTAAAATCCCAATGCGTACCCAATGCAGACTTGGAAATCTGCGCCCAGGCAGTAAGACCACACCCTGCATCTGATACTACTGCAAGGTGCGCAAGAGGGGCCAGCGGACCTAATTGGACTGTGCTAGACAAGCTCCGTGCTGCTAGCAGGCCTGGAAGCCCACCCTAGGCCCTGATGGTGATGCTCCAGTGGGGGGTGTAATCCCAAAACACACCAGGCAAACTTGGAACTCTGCACCCAGGCATTTAGACCATGCCCTGCATCTGACACCAGCCCAAGGCTCAAGAGTGATCAGCAGGCCTAACCAGACTGTGCTCGGCTAACCCAAGCAGCCAGCTGGCCAGGAACCCATCCTGGGCCCTGACTGCATGCACTCAGGTGGCAGCAATGGAATCCCAGTGTGCACCGGGCAAACTTGGAACTTGGCACCCAGAGGAACCTTGGACTACAGCAGACTATCTGCTAGCTTGAAGGGAGATTAAGTGACTGCCTCATCATAACAAGATCTAAGCTGGCTCCAGTCAGTGTGGTGAGTATGCCCCTAAAATAGAGATGTAAGTGGGTAAATAGGGCCAGTAGTAAAGCTCCCTCCAACTAACTGTAAGACCTTAGTAAGTCTGACAAGACTGAGGGTAACCCCTTCCTACACACAGAAAATATCAGGCAGAGTGAGCAGTGTGTTGAAAAGGGCTCCCCTAACTTGAAGAAAATCAAAATGGCTGATGAGACACACAGGTGCACAATAGGGCCACAGTAGGGCCTCAGCCAACACAAACACTACTGACAGGGAGATTTGATGACCTGGAATAACCTGAAGATAAAGTACTAGCAAGAACTAAAAGTTGACTTACATCACTACTAGTAGGCTTGTCATCCCAGGAAGAATACAGGACTCACCCAACAGGTCCTGCAACAGGGAGTCAGGTGACTGGCCCACCTATTCATTGTGAGACCCAGCAGCTAGAAAAGTATCAAACTTATAGTAGGACCCCAAGATACACACTACCAATAGTTGACACTAGCAAGTCTGAAGGACCAAACACTAACTCGAAACAGGAAAATGGCAAAATGAAAAAGCCAAATGCAATCTCACACATCTAGTCCCCCAGGTGCAGGTACAGTACACGTTGAAATAGAGGACTCCAAAGGTAACACACAAGAAATCTCTGGAAAGATAGAAAATGAAATAAAGAAAGAACTCCGTGAGGCCATAGAGGAAATCAAATTAGAAGACACTCTCTCATGTAAAGATAGAAGTAACAACCTTAGTAAAGGAGTTGCTGAGCACAACTAAAGAAGAAATAGAGAAAAAAGTACAGTAACATGGGAAACTGATTGAAACCTTGAATGAACAACATAGAAAACAAGCAGAATTCATGAAGCAAACTGAAAGAGACATCCAAAAAACAAAAAATTCTATTGAAAGTTGGAAAAACCATTTAAATGAAGCAGAGGACAGGATTTTGGACCTTGAGGACATGATTGCAGTTAGTGATCAAGAAAGGATAGAACTTTTAAAAATAACAAAGCAGCATGAAATGACAATACAGAAGCTTCAAGATGATGCCAAGAGCAACAAGATAAGATTAATAGGCATCAGTGAAGACACTGGAGTCAATACAAATGACATATGCAAAATATTCACAGAAATATTAGGAGAAAATTTCCCAACATAGGGAAAAAATCTGATATGCAGATAAGTGAGGCATATAGAATGCCAAACAATCACAACCAACATAAATCTACACCCAGATATACAATAATTAAGATCCAAGGCATACATCATATAAACAGAATACCAAGAGCTGTTACAGGAAAGAAAAAACTCACCTATCAAGAAAAGCCCATTAGAATCACAGCAGACTTCTCAGCACAAACCCTCAAGTCAAGCCATGATTGGAATGAGATATTTCAAGCCCTGAAAGAAAACAACTTTCAACCCAGACTGATGTACCCAGCAAAACTGTCTTTCAAATTTAATGGAGAAACAAGGTACTTCCATGACAAAGAACAACTAAAGAAATTCATGTCCACCGAAGCAACCCTAGAAAGAGTATTGAAAGACATATTGGGCAGAGATACAAATGACTGCAATTCCCAGGACAACAGAAAGAAACCTCCAGGTAGGACAAGCAATTAAATAAGGGGCAACAGCAGAAAGCAAACTATTGGAACATAACATGGCAAAGTTGAGCCAGTACATATCAGTAATATCCATAAATGTAAATGCCCTCAAGTCAACTATTAAAAGAAATAGTTAGACAGAATGGATTAAGAAACATGATTCCACAATATGCTTTATACAACAAGAAACACATCTGACCCAAAAGGAAACTCATAGATTAAAAGCCAAAGAATGGAAAACAGTATTCCATACAACAGGAATCCAGAAAAAAGCAGGGCTAACTATTCTATTTGCAGACAATGTGAACTTCAAACCTAAAATGATTAAAAGAGACAAAGAAGGTCACTACATACTCGTCAGTGGAAAAATTCAACAAGAAGGACTAACAATTATAAATATATATGCACCAAACACAGGAGCACCCAACTATATAAGACAGACACTAATGGACATGAAAAACCAAACACACAAGAACACAATTATTACAGGGGACCTTAACAGCCCATTGTCACAAAGATATAGATCAACTAGACAAAAAGTCAGCAAAGAAGTAATAGAACTGAATCATACCTGTGAGCAATTGGACTTGGTAGATGTTTACAGAGTGTTCCACCCAAGCACAGCAGAATACACATTCTTCTCAGCTGCACATGGGACATCCTTCAAAACAGGCCATATATTATCCCATAAAATATTCTTAAGTCAATGCAAGGGTATTGAAATTATCCCATGCATAGTATCTGACCATAGTGCACTGAAATTGGAAATTAATGGCAAAAGAAATTGCAAAACCTGCATGCATACATGGAAATTAAACAACAACCTTTTAAACAACCAGTGGGTTACAGATGCAATTAAAGAAGAAGTAAAGCAATACCTACAATTCAATGAAAATGCAGAAACAACATACTATAATCTGTGGGATGCAATGAAAGCGGTCTTAAGAGGGAAATATACAGCAATAAATTGTCATATCAAAAAAACAGAAGGAGCACAAATAAACCATATAATGCTGCATCTAAAGCTTCTAGAAAAAGAAGAGCAAGTTAAATCTAAAGCTCATAGAAGAGAGGAAATTGTAAAGATTAGAGCAGAAATCAATGCAATTGAAACAAAAAAATACAAAGAATTAATGAATCAAAAAGCTGGTTTTTTGAGAGAATAAACAAAACTGACAAACCTCTAGCTAACCTTACAAAGAAAAAGAAAGAAAAAACCCAAACTCACTCAATAAGGACTGAAAAGAGGGAAATTGCTACAAATCCCATGGAAATTCAAAAGATCATGAACACCTACTTTAAAAAATCTCTACTCGCATGAGAGGAAAATACAAAGGAATTGGACAGATTTCTAGAAATGTATGAACTACAAAAACTCAACCAAGAAGATACAGCAATTTTGAATAATCCAATATCAGCTATTGAAATTGAAAATGTAATAAAAAAAACTTACCAACAAAGAAAAGTCCAGGTCCTGATAGATTCACAGCTGAATTCTTAAAAAAATTTAGAGATTTGACTCCTTAAACTCTTCAACGAAATTGAAAAGAAAGCAATCCTCCCTAAATAATTCCTGTAGGCAAGCATTACTCTCATACCAAAGCCAGAAAAGACCCAACCAAAAAGGAGAACTATAGGCCAATCTCACTAATGAACACTGATGCAAAGATTCTCAATAATACTGGCAAATAGAATGCAGCAAATCATCAAGAAGATTATGCATCATGACCAAGTGGGGTTCATTCCAGGAATGCAGGGATGGTTTAACATACACAAATCAATAAATGTGATACATCATATCAACAGAGCCAAAAACAAAAACCACATGTTCATCTCAATAGATGCAGAAAAAGCTTTCAATAAGGCATGTTCATGATAAAAACCCTTCAGAAACTCGGAATACTTGGTGTCTACCTCAACCTTATAAACGCCATCTATGACAAACCAGCAGCCAATATTATACTAAATGGACAAAAGCTGAAAGCTTTCACTTTAAAATCAGGAACAAGACAAGGATGTCCACTATCACCACTCATACTCAATACAGTTCTGGAAATACAAGCCAGGGCAATCAGAGAAGAGAGAGAAATAAAATGAATAAATATAGGAAAATTAGAAGTTAAATTATCACTATTTGCATATGACATGAGACTCTATATAGAAGACCGAAAACTCCATTAAAAGACTAAACAACAGGTACTAAACAAATTCAGCAGTGTAGCTAGATACAAAGTCAATGTTCAAAAATCAATAGCATTCCGATGCACAAACAAAAATCTCCATTAGAGGAAATTATGAAAATATCACCCTTCACAATATCATTTTTAAAAATGAAATACTTAGAAATCAACGTAACTAAAAATGTTAAAGACCTATATGCTACATTAAAAAAAAGAGATTGAAGAGGATATTATAAAATGGAAGGAAGAACCAACATTGTGAAAATGGCCATACTCCCAAAACTGTTATACAGATTTAACACAATCCCAATTAAAATACCATTAACATACCTCATATATCTAGAGAAAACACTCCTAAAATTCATTTGGAAACAGAGGAATCCTAGAATAGCAAAGACAATTCTGGCAAGTCTGGAGGCATCTCAATTCCTGACTTGAAACTATACTACAAAGCCACAGCAATAAAATCAGCATGGTACTGGCAAAGAAATAGACCTGAGGAACAGTGGAACAGATTAGAAGATGCAAGTATAAGTACAAAGACACTCACCCACCTGATACTTGAGAAAGGGACTAAATATTTTCACTGGAAGGAGGATAGCCTCTTTAATAAATGGTGTTGAAAAAATTGGCTCTCCACATGCTAAAGACTGAAATTAGATCCATGCCTATCACCATGCACAAAACTAAAGTCTAAATGGATCAAATGTCTAAATATTAAAACAAAAACACTAAATCTACTGGAAGACAAGGTAGGTAGAAGTCTTGGAGACATAGGGGTAGGCAGATAATTCATGAACAAAATGCAAACTGCACAGGAAACACTTCCAAAAATCAACTGGGATCTCATATTATTGAAAATTTTTGCACTTTAATATAAATCATCAACAGAGTCAAAAGAAAACCCACAGAATGGGAAACAATTTTAGCCACCAATCCCTCAGGCAAAAGGCTTATATCCAGAATATGTAAAGAATTGAAAAAATCAAGTCCCCCAAATTCAAAAACTCTCTCCAAAAATGGGCATCTGAAAAGAACACACAGTTCTCAGATGAAGATATACAAATGACAAGTAAATACATGAAGAAATTTTCACCATCACTGGTCATTTGAGAAATACAAATTAAAATAGGTTTGAGATTCCATATCACTCTGGAAAGAATGGCTGCCATCAAGAAATCAACTGATAACAAATGTTAGTGAGGTTTCAGGGAAAAAGGAACACTGCTCCACTGTTGGTGGGAGGGCAGACTGGTGCAACCACTATGGAAATCAGTATGGAGAATTCTCAGAAGACTAGGAGTGGAAGCTCCATTCAACCCAGCTATTCCCCTCCTGGGTATTTTCCCAGAAAAACTGAAAATGTCATATCACAGTGACATATGTGCACCCATGTTCATATCAGCACAGTTTGTAATAGCTAAATCTTGGAAACAACCAAGATGCCCATCAACTGCAGAGTGCACAAAAAAGATGTGGTATTTTTATACCAAGGAATAGTACTTGGCTGTAGAAAAGGATGATCTTGAGGCCTCCATAGGTAAATGGAGACAACTTGAGACTACCTTCATAAGTGAAATAAATATGAATTATATTTATAAATATCACATTGTATCTCTAGTGTAAAAAGTAATAAGAACTGTGAGAGTAATAAAACACAAAATGTGTAATATCTATTGTAAAAAGAGAGGGAAAGAAATTGCTCTAACTGCATGTATGTTTATGTGTGTAGGATTGATTACCATAGTACTAATTTTTTGTTAGATAATTGAAAAAAACTGTTGGCAATCTCACTATTTGAATGTCCTCTTTGTATGCTTTAATTTTGTAACTTGAACAACTATTTTTAGAGGACAATATGTAATTTTTCAACTAGGGATTTCTTACTGTTTATTGGTTTTTTTGAAAATATGTATTATTTCTATCCTTTTTCTGTTTTGCTTTTTTTCTCTTTAAATAAAAATTTAAAAAAAACTATCCATTCTCCCTTGTATATTCATGTCTCTTTTGTCAAATATAAGTTGACCATGTAGATGTAGGTTTATTTCCAAGTGTTGATTTGTTTTGCATAAATACACTGGAACCTGTATTTTCCACATAAAACATTGTAACAGTATTTTATACAGCAGTGCTACTGACATTTTGAATTGAATACCAGTAGTGACAGTGATAGTTATTATTAAGTTCTTAACCCACACATTTTGAGAAATTTAGCATATGTGAGTCTGATTCACTAAAATTTTGCTCGTTAAAAAATGAACAATAATCCCATTACTTTCTAGCCATCTCTGCAATTGAGAAGTATTTTGTAGTTTATTGTTAGTCATAAACTAGATGGTGATTAAGTTTACCCATTGGTAATGATAGTATCAGCAAACCACCAAGTCTAGACCTTTCCAATTATTTTTATTTGACTTCTTATTCAAAACACTAAACTCTTACATGGTCATATCTATTTGCCAAGTCCTCATTCAGAGCACTGCGAAACACTATAGAGCTATAAACTTTTCAGATACATTGTTTTATGCAAACATTACAAAACCAGACACTTAAAAGAGTTAACTACATCAATGAAATGGTTGAAATTTGTAGTCAAAATATCTTAACATCACATCAATTTAGCCCTGCTTCCTCATCTTTCACAAGAGATTTTTCCATGAATCATTTGTCAAATTATTTCATTCCTCTACTAAAAATTCATATATTGACTTTCATTTTCTAAAGTTTACAATATAGATATATAGTTTCACATTTAAAACCAACCATAACTTGCCAATAATAGATTTTTCATCCACTATGTCTCACTAAATCTTCACTTGTCAATTCTAGCATTTCATTGTTTTCTCTAGAATTTTTGCTCTTACAACCTAAAATTGACTTTGAAACTTAACTTCCTGAGACATCTTACAATTTTCACTCTTTCTGCCAAAAAACATCTGACATACCATTTAATCAGGCACTTCTCTGTATTTATGACTTCAGACTCTGATATCACCTGTAGTAGCAGCTAACATTAAATTAGAAGGTGTGTTATGGGAGAAATATTTTTTCCATTCCACACATTCCTCTCTGGGCTGCTGGAGGAAAGGACTTCTGCAGAACTTAGGCCCTCTGACATCATTTTGAGAATGAAATTTGCATCTTCTATGAAGCATTAACTTGTCCTTGCTCTTAAAAGAGTCATTACATTCTGAGCACACATGGAATGAGCAACATTACTCCACTAGATATTGGAGTTTGTTTGCCCTAATACTTGGAAATTCATTCTGTCCTTTTCTTTGCAGTGTCTATTTATAAATTTAAAAAAAGATATCAATGGAAAAACTCTCATCTGATTCCTACCTCTTATGGTAAGAATACTTGGGTGAAGATTTTTAAAATGCCTTCAAACCATAAAGCTTATATGTATCTTCAATATCTTTCTGTCTCCTGACCTTCCTTTCTTTGTTTCTCCCTCCCTCTTTCTCTCTCTTTCTGTTTTTCCCTCTCTCTCTCTCTTTCTCTCTCTGTCTTTCTCTCCCCCTTTCTCTCTCTGTAATTACACATGACATACTTAAGCCTCCATTTTCCAGTTCTATTGGTCAGTCCTCATGTGTAGTCAATGCCATGAATCTTATTCTTTGTCACATAGCATGCATCTTTCTGAACCTTATTTTTCATTCCATAGTGCATTTACAAAATCCCTCTTTTGGGGGGATCTTTTTGAACACCAAATCTTTTTGAACAATTAAATAATGTGTTATTATATATCAGGCTATTTGCCTATTCCCTTATTGCTTTTATTTCAAATTTTGCTTTGATACCAAACAACGTTATAATGAAACAATCTGTATATGGCTCTAGGTACAGATGCCAAGAGTTTTGTCAAAGCTTAAACTTTGAATCAGAAAGTGTGGTGGGGCCCAGGATCTATAATGAATCTTCCTTGATCCTTCTATGTACTCAGGTGAGATGCCAGAGCACACTGGCTCATATGTGTTTTTCCAGGTGTGTCTGTTTTTCTTTATGTTTTTATTTAAACTTCACTGTTCATGTTACTCTACATCATTAAATATTCTTTGATAAATCAATTATTAATTTCAGTACAGTGTACTATTATATAAAAACAATAACTTTAAATAACTCCTTAATTATTAATGTTCAGTAATTTCTATTCTTTCATATTAATTTGTCATGTAAATTTGTTTTCATCTCTCATTATCCTAGAACAGATTTTTAAAAATACCTAATACTTTTAAAGACTTGCGTAAAATATTGAAAACTTGTTCTCTAAAAAGTTCACACTATTATGTATTTTATTAGGCAGACTTGAAGACTGTTTCTGGTACAACATTCTTGTGCATGTTATCTTTTAGAAATCATTTTGTATTGATAGAGGAAAAGATTGTAAGCCAAGATATATGCATTTGCATCACTTGGCTATTAACGAGGCTGAAATGTGATTCCTTTCTGTGCATCAACTATTTATAAATCATTCACTTCATTTTTCTTCTTCAGTTATTTAGTTATTTGTTTGTCATATTGCTTTTGAAAACTAATGTTTTCAAAGTAATTAAAATAAATTTATTCAATTCTTTCTCAAAAGGTTTACCACAAATATTTGTTCATTTTTAAAGCTTTTAGTTCTAGTGCTATTCTATGCTATGTATTTTAAACTCATGCATATTCATATCTACATATATATATATATAGTTTTACAAATTCCTTTTACAAATAGTTATTACATAAGCTCTATCCCAAAAGATCATCCATGCTTACTTTTAGATTTTTTCCTTATCGACTCAGCTTTTACATCAAACTCATGTAAAATTTATTTTATTGTGTGACATATCTTTTCCACTTTTAATGGGGTTTATTTCACTATAGAAGTTGCCACTTAGACCAATCCTTGGAAATGTTTAACATACTGAAATTAAGGTATGAGTCATACATATAAGGGCCTTGATTTCTCACAGTGAGAAGATGATTACTTTCAGAAATGTAAACTGATGCATGTAATAGTCATTTATGAAAAGCAATTTTTAAGTTGACTGTCATTTTTATCTTAAAGTAGAGGCATGCCAAGTGGATGACAGTAAATGGTAGGTTGTTTTATTTTAATGCTTGAAAAAGTCAGCCCTGTTCTTAATGGTAGAGTCCTCACTGCAATTACTGCCACTTTTTCTGCACTTAATGGATACAATTATAGAAGCACAACTTTGCTTTTTCATCCAAAACATCACATTCCTACACTCACATAGGTTTACCATCAGGAACATAATTTCTAAGCTCACAGGCTCAAAACCTTGGTATTTATTGAACTTTAATAAATGTTCTTTAAGATGATAACATACAAAATTTGAGAAAAAGTACAATGTGACAGTAAAATCATGGGAATTTTAGTGAGGATTTAATACCTTGTAACCAGAAAAATAAATTCTAATCCTTACTTATATATCATAATATTACTCTACAAGAAAACATCATACCCATGAATGAATAAAGAGTAGTGCACAAACATGCTTTTTGTCACATTGTTTATGATAACTTTAGTATTCAATAAACTCTAAATAGACAACCTTGTGATAGAACTTTGCAGATGTTGGTTATTTCAATAGAAATGGACAAAATTGTATTATGGGCTCATATGCTAATGAGATATTTCTCTAAAGATTTTGGCATCAAAAATCACATGTGACACAATTAATGTGAAATTAAAGGCAAGAAAAATGTATACACAATATGATCACAACTGAAAAACATTTTAAAAAGATAGCCAAAAAGATAGCCAAAGAGCTATACAAGAAGTTTGGGCATGGTGGAACATACCTATAATCCTAGCACTCCAGAGACAGAGTTCATAGGATTGCCATGAGTTTGAGGTCATTCTGGGCTATACAGTGAGTTCAGCCCCAACCTGAACTATAAAGCAAGACCTTGCCTTAAAAAAATAAAAACAACAACGAAAAAGCTATATGATAGAATATGGGTGACAGACAAAGTGAATTTCTCCTTTTTTTCAGGTTATATGCATTATTTTATAATAAACACATTGATTACAATCTGGATTCTCTTTGTTTTGCAAAACTAAATCAAACAAATTTGCTTTTAAATTTATCTTTTACAAGTAGTTAAACACTTTCTGCTGAATTTCAACTTCCCTTCTGCTCAGATCATTATCCCAAGCTCAGATCATTATACCAATCATGGAGCCTTCTCCCTGCCTATTCCTTCCTTTAATCCTCATTAACTTTATGCAAACCAACTTTGTCTGATTTTCTAAAGATGCACTAAAAGGGTGAAACGCATACACTTTTTTATTTGAATACAAACTGTTTCAGCATGGTAAGGGTCCCTTAAGGCATATTTCATGTGAACTTAACACACATTTATACTCTGTAAATAAGTTGGAAAAAGCTGGGCTCCTTGACCCAACTAAGAGTATTTCCTTCCACATATGACCTGTTATCAATCCTGGCAATGAAATAAGTCTATATAATTTATATAAGAAGAAAAAATCCATATAATTTACATAAGCATCAAATTTAGTCCAGCCATCACTACAATTCCCAGGTGAACATAATATGTTATTGTTTCATTTATTTTACAGTTCAGAAATTTAAAATATTTTCCCCATCCAATTAGGCAGAACACTCTAATCTTAATTCTGTGCATTATGTAATTTTCCTCCTGGTTCAAATTAATGATCATGAATTGAACTGAAGAGTTGTACAAATGTCTGCATGGCACTATCCCTCCCAAAAAGGATTCAGATTTTCCACCCTCATCTTCAACTAAAGCTTCCATGTCTTTATTTGCACAGTAAGCACATATCATATGTGAACTACGTATTATATTTTGGTTGTGTCTCAATATTCCTGTGAATGTTCTCAATTTCCTTAATTATATTTCACAACAATCATAGTGCTTATAACTTGAAAGTGGCTTTAAGGGATTACATTGATTCTAATTAATTGTTTCTTGAGTCTTATATTTTGTACCACCCTACTCATCAGCAGCGGCGTTCTTTCTTTATAACCCCTAACCAACATATATTATCCTATGTTAATACACATAATATCTCTCTATTTTGACTCAATCAACTTTCATCTTTATTAAGCCACTTTTACTCTCTCAGTCAGAATTCTTAATATAATTTTCTATGCACCTATGCAATTTGTCTATACATCAGGAATAATGATGTAAGCATTAATCATCACTATTATAAATGTGAATACAAACGGTTATTTGGTTATACACTTTGCCACATTTCCTGTTAAGTCCCCTCAGGATATAGTTCACTCATTCATTTCAGAAAACCACCAGGGTAAACATTAACTAACATATATATTTTTGCAAGTATTTCAGAAGTGCTATTTGCAATCTTTTGTTGCTGCTCCTAAAGTTGTACAATAGGTGCTGATTTATAATTTAGTCTCACCCCCTGCCACCTTCTGAGGGAATTTCACAAATGAAGGTCCCTGACTTCATCTGGAATCTTCTAAATGGGAGACTGAAGATGAAGGGCGGGCCTACGGGTCCCAAACAGACCTGGCCGAGATGCCGGTCTCCGGTAGGTTCCCTGCTGGTGAAGGAGGAGACTGAAGATGAAACCTGAGAATCTGAATTTTTACTGTGGTTTGTTAATAGGTCTTCTGCTGCACTCTCTCTGGTCAGGTATAAATGCTGTACATCACTGAACTAAAGTAGGATATTTTTTCCTATTAGTTTAGAGGATTTTACTCCATCTTTCTCTTCCTATGAAGTGCCTCTTGAACATGTTTCTTATTTCTCCAGGCTTTTAGCAGACACTTTTATGCAGTAAATAAATGTTGACTTGAGTAGAGTGTTTTAGTAAGCACCAGTGAAGAGGTAGCAAGTAAGAAGAAAGAGGTCATTTAGAGGGTCTTGGTACTCAATGATGTTCTACATTCCACCAGTATAAGGTTATACTCTGAAGTGCAATATGTAATCTCAAGACCTTGCTGAGTGTGACAATAAAATAGTCACTGACCATGAAATCAAATTGTATCCAGGCTAACATCTGGTGGCAAACAGGGGAATCCCAGGAAGAGGTAAGAAATTTGTAGGGATATCAACCATACAAAGTTAATCTGATTAATTACTTAAAAGAAAAAATATAGTAGGAGAAAAATCTCAGAGCAGAATGACTTCTGCAATGTTTGCACATGTGCAAAAAAGCACGTACATCTAGTACTCTCTATTTAAGGGTCAGACACTCTGATAATTGTTTTTAGCCAAGGTCTCACCATGTAACTTAGGTTGGCCTTGAACTCACAGTGATCTTCCTGTTTCTGTCTCCCAGGTATGGAGATGACAGGCATGCACCACCACCCTCAGTCTGACACTGACACTTTTGAAATCTTTGTATTTTGAAGTCTTAAATTTCTCGCAACACTAAGTGATAGTAGAGTATACAGAGCACTAAACAACAGTCAATAACACTTTTTAAATTGTTATTCTGCTCCTATTTGAGTATAAGTTTAGTTATTTCATCACATAACTTTTGGCCATATTTCCTTAATCTAAAAAATGAATGATGGAAATAAATCACATTTAAGTCTCCTTACTGTTGAAAAAATACCTCTGCTTCTAAAATTGTGGTGCTACTGAATGAGAGGGACATGAAACTGGAATTTGAGCAAAAAGAAAGATGACAATAAGCTCTTAAAAGTGGATGCAAAACTCTTGATGAATTGATTTGTGCTCCATAAGCATAAATAATTTTCCATGAAATAAAGCCAAACAGTATGTAGCTACAAAGACAAATGAATAGATGGACAGACAAATAGACAGATAGATATCAAACAACTCTAGATCTTGTGTCAAAAAGCATAATGTTAAATTTGACTTGCGGTGTTAAAAATCTGAATTTTTGGCACTGATAAACATATAGTTAATTTTAAATCTTGAAAAGTTGGAAACACTGAGGAAACAAGTGAATGAAGAGAAGGAATGTGTTATTGTTCACCTTTAACTGACATTTCTAGTCTCTGTGTCCACTGAATATTTCATAGAGTGAGAATGGGTAGTTGCTTACCAAGCTAAAAGGAGGAGACATAATTTCCTCCACTTGATCAGAGGATGTCCTCTGGAGATTCTTTTTTCTATTACTTTTTCTTACATATCTCTTCAGTCTTTTAAATTCTATATAACAAATAGGTGATCTGAGATACTCAGGGGAAGGCCTTGGAAGAGTGAAGGAAACTATGTTGTCAAAAGTGAAAATGCAGGTGAACAGGAGTCAATGCCAATTGCAAACCTAATTTGTTTCAGCTCTTTTATCTGCACTGGCATAAATTTATAAATATACTGAAAACCACTGGATCATATACTTTCAAAAGGAAAAATATTGACTTGTTGAGTACAAATTTGTACAAATACAAATAATACAAATGACATAGGACATTATGTTTTACTCAGAACCTTCTTTCTATGTTTAGTTCTATTTCCTCCAAATATTTCTCTGATTCTCTAGGCCAGTACAAATGAGACTCCCTTGTGCTTGAGGAGTCTTATTTACAGATCCTTTCACATGAACAGAATTTGCTGTATCTATTACATGGCTGTCTTCACATCAGATTGCTATCCCTTAGGGAGATGAAATAATATTATATCAATAATTATTTCCCTAAGGCCAAATACAGACTCTGGAACATGGTGGATAAAAAATAAGTTACATGAGCTAATACTCTAAATAATTTTCCCCTTAGAGAGCTACAGCTTTCATAAGGAATTTGCAAGAATATCTAATTTACAACTGCCAATTCTACTAAATGATGTCTTAGACTTCTTGTTTAATGTAACAACAGACTATCACTTCCAGACTCCAGATATGCTACCATGATATTTTGTAAAAGTTGAATAATGACAAAAATACATAAATTTTCTGAAGTAAATATTTATATCTAAAAGTAAGAATTTTCACTCATTGAAAGATTGATGGAGCTAATTAAAATAAGCCATGAAACAAAAGAATATCAGTAAGTGTTCTGGTCATGAATTACCTTTTGAAGTAGAAGAATGGACTCTCCCTTTATTGACTTAGAGATTGTTTGTTTTGTTTTTGTATTGAATTGATTTTGGAGACACAGGCTTTGTGCCAGGAAAATTGACAGCCACCTCTCCATGAGCACGTATGTGTTTGAAAGTTATGCTTGATATATAGGATCATCATTCTATGCCCCACTCTCCAAATATAAAAAAATCCATAAAGGTATGATAATCCTAAAGAAATTATATGAGGACTGTTTGCCCTGTTTCATTTTTTATCCATCTATAATTGCTCAGTTTTGAAATAGTCTTAGAGATGTAGTATTTTATCTAAAGGACTAAAGACCAAAAATATATGAAAAATAAACATATCTTTACTGAAATAGGTTAAAGAAGCAGCCATTGGGAAATTATATTGCACAACTTTATAACAAGCTTTGCAAAAACTTTCTTGAAAGACTGTCTAAAGATTATGAATACCCTTTAGTTTTTATTACATCTTTAATAAATTTTTATCCTTTCTGTGAAGATAAAAACAATCTTTCAAGACTCCAAACACACAAAATAAATTTTCTGTAAAAACAACACGAAAGACAACATGAGGCTTGCCTCACACTTCTATGGAGACTCAAATATTTGACATGAATATTTTTCTTTAGGTATTGATGGAGAAATCTCTGATCTACAAGTTATTAGCTAGACAAATCATTGTTTGTGACAACTAAGGTTTACAGTTCCTGTCACCCCTTTGCTTTTGTTGTTGTTGTTGTTCCCATTAGAAATTTCTTTAGCTTCTGTCTGATCTTTACTTCAACCTCAATCACTGAAAGTTTGTTGGAAAAGGTGAACACGTGGAAGGGTCTTATAGACAGTACCCTCAATCATGGGGCAGCCTGGATGAGAGGTGTCGTTAGGAAACTTCACCTGCAATTAGTTATATTTAGTTGTCTTTTTATTGTTTATCAAACGTTTGAGGAAAAATTTCAGGGTCTTCCCTTATTAAAAATGAACAAATGAATGAGTGAATAAACAAACAAACAAGAAAGAAATAACAGCTGTCTGAAACCTAGAAACTAAGTTGGGAATAAGAAGTGCTATTTAAGGGTTCATCTTCTAATACATAGAGGAGCTTTTCTCGATAGCTCTGTTAGCTTGCCTTACTCCCCTGCTCAACCCTTCTTTTCATCCCTCTACATAGGACCCGCAGAGGAGCCCTTCAGAAAACAAATGTCTGTGCTTCTTCAGATATTGTAGTGCAAATGAAAAAACTTCTAACAAAACCGGGGTCAGGAATCTGGAATCAATGCATCTTAAAAAGACTTTCAAGTAAACATATGATTTTCAGTTTCCCTCTAAACTGACTGCCCAGAGGTTTACTGTTTTTGCAACTTTCTGAGCCTTTCAGTCTTCCAGTTTAGGATTAAGCCTAGTTAGAACAGCTGCCATTCGTGTACTTTTTTTTTTTTTTTTAATCGGTACCAGGGATTGAACTCACGACTGCCTGCTTGCAAGGCAGGCGCTTATGCCGCTGAGCTAAATCCCCAGCCCCTCCTGTACTTTCTTTGTATTCCATCTTCCACATGTATATAGTCTGCTTTTCTAATAATACCCTTGTCAATGTATTCATTCAAGAAATTATTTATTTATTTCTTTTTAATTTTAGCAGAAAGTGAAATTAAATGTACTTTAACCAAAATCTATTATTAGATTTTCTAATTTTAAACTTTCTTCTAACCAATGAATGATGAGTCAATTTGTCATGATCTTATTTTTAATTTCTTTCCTAATTGCTAAAATTTTGAGATGTTTGCATTGCATACATAAGTAATATTTCACAATGTTTGTCTGTTCTCATATTAATTTCACTGTGTGATGCATGTAAACAGGACTCATAAAATTATTTGAAGTGATATTTTTCAGTTTTATTATCTGTCACATATTAATATAGGGAATATGTGTTTCTGGGAGTTTTAACAAAAATGCAACTGTGAAACCATCTGGAAATCTTGCCTTTTCAGATAGTCATTTCACAACTGCGTACACATCTTCAATAGATTTACATTTATGCAGATTTTCTTATAAGTTGGTTTCATGAATTATATTTAGCCTTACATATATTTCATTCAAGATTTTCCATTTTTAATCAAAAATTTTATGTTTTTCTAATTTTTCAAAATGTCACTACATTTATACTTACATACTCTTTATTTTTTCCCTTTTGGTATCTATATATTTGAGGTCTAGTTTGGCACAACAAATACAGATTTGGAAAATTTCTAGTTTTCTCATAAAAATCAATTGACTCTTCCATGTTTAAGTAATGGCCTTTAAGAAAACCTTAAAAAAAAACTTTTAACTTAAAATAATTTTTGTGTCACAAAATAGCATTGTCTCACTTTATTTTTAAACAATATTACTCAGGATCAGTCCCTAATGCCTTTAGCATTGACATATTTATAATTTTCTACATTTCTTACCTGGTAAACATTTCTAAATTATACAATAAATTCAATCGTAAATGTGTACATTTCTGTAAAATTCCTATAGATAAGAATGTTAACATAAAAATAAGGGAATAATGTAAGTAAGTGCTGGGAATAACTACTTTGAAGACGACAACATGCAATGCATTAACTCTTGCTTTTCTCTTACTGTTTTATGAAATTCTTTCTGTTTTACCTTTATTCCATAAAAAAAAATACAAGAAATTTGGAATATTTAAATTGGTGCAGGGAACACATATGGTAGAATATTATCTTTTTAAAAAGAAAGAAACCCTATCTTTGTCAAAGATAAGGTAACTAGGTGTGTTTGTAGCTGTATATTCATTGATTTTTGTATTATTTTCTTAACCACAATTGCATTAATTTCTGCTCTGATCTTTATCATTTTCTCCCTTGCATGTACT
>PVJX010033323.1:0-19788 GCA_004027295.1 Dolichotis patagonum
ATCAGGTATAACAAAATCAAACCAATAACAAAACAGAATAAAACCAATCAAACAGAATATTGAATAAAGCAAAACAATCAGAACAAAGCCAACTAGTGAGAACAATACTGGATTTCAAAGACAAGATAGAAGCAAATCCCCCATATTTGCTATGTTGCATACTGTCATCTTCCCAAGAAATGCCCATACTGCTGGCCCCAGGCCTGCAAAATCAGCCAAACAACACAAGCATTTAGTTGCTTTATGTACCTTAGTTGCTATCAACTCAGCCTGTCCTCCGAACCAGCGGGTTGCTTATTGGTGGGGGGAGGCGTGTGTAGGCTCATGGGAGGCACTGACTTTCCTCTTTCTGGAACCTTGGGCAGCTTACCAGAAAGGCTGGCTGGTTGGCTTTTTGTTGGGTCTTCCCAGTCCCAGCCTGGTGGATTCTCAGGAGGTGCTGACTTTTCTCTTCTTCCATCATTTTTACTTAATAATACCAAAGACTGATAATAAAAATAGTTTTGGTAAACTCTTATGTCTTATGTACTCTTTTCCTTAACATTTTGCTGATATTTGAAAATTATTATTTTCTTTTAAAGATTTTGGAGTATCTAAATGAATTTGAATGATTTTTAAAGACTTTTTTTCTTTTTTCTTTTTTAAAGAGCCCTGTATGGTGCAGATGCCATTTGGAGAGATCTTTCATTTGGGAGACATGTGTACTGGTTAAAATAGACTTGGAGCAACTCACAGTGTACGTGCCTTTGGGTCTTCATGGATTGACTACTGCCATTCTTTCTTCTCCAACATTCCAGAGGCACTGACTCATAGATTACAAATGTTTTAAAATTCTACCACATAGGTCCCTGCCAACTCGAGCTCAATTTTTATATCTTTGCAAAACTTGACCTTTAATGAGGTCTTGGGTTCATTTGATAATCCCCTTAGGTAAAAATAGCTAGTTATATGCCCTTTATGTAGTGTTTGTATAATTAATGCTTAAACTATTGGTTAGATTTTATAATTAAAAATGTAAATGCGTATTTAGAAAATATCCAAAAAACCTATTTTGTAAGACTTCACTATATCTCTCTAGACCATCAAGAATGCTCTTTGGTTTATACACTCATATGGTTATTTTATCATTTTAAAATCTTTAACTTAAATCACGTGGAGTACTGAAATATAATTTTGAATATCCTCTGCTTTGTAGAACGTGTGTTATAATCAGTGGATAGTAAAGGCAAATTTCTGTGAGCTAAATATAACCTTTACATTCTCATCATCACAACTGACTTTCAGATAGAAGATTCATTACCTCACTCACTCTTTAAGCCACCCAGGAAGTCAGGCATTCTGAGAGGTGAAGGCGATTGCCACTGTCATGTGTTCCTTCACTGTGTGGCTGAAGTTCACCTTGTCACCCTGAAGCTCAAAAATCTTCTAAGGCCTGGGGAAAAGGAGAAAAGGGGAAGAAAGACATTTACAAACTTCTCCATTACCTACCAAATGAAGTCGAAAATTATCTGCTGGGATTTTTAATATTGTCCATGGTCAACGGTCTGGCCTCATCCTGCCTTCTTGTTCCCGTTTGTCACCCCCCTGCGTGTTTGGAGCAAGGAGTCCATAGTGAGAGCACAAGAAGCTCATGGTTGTTGAAAAAGTGTTAAAAATAAAAACAAAATACTCCCATAGACTGTTAAGAACATAAAGCCATGGGACTATTCTATAAAATTTTTTAAAGATATGATGAACTTTGACTAAGTATTTGATATTAAAGAATTATTATTAATTTTAAGGTGATAGTATTATGTTTGTGTTTAAAAATATTTGTTTTTAAGGTATATAGAGGAATAGATAGAATGTGGTGACTGGAATTTGCTTCAGAATAATTGGATAATATAATTATGTCACTGACAGTTCTTGAATTTTCATTTCAAAGGTTTTAAAATCTTAGTAAAAATGAGAAATTAAAACTAAATGAACACTGGTGACTGGGAAGACTTTGGGGCTGTTACCAAGCCAGTGGAGACTCTTTAGTTTTGTGTTTTGAAACGCCTTCAGGGCCTACCTAATCCTGGGTGGTTCTCTTTCTTTGCTCCATCCCTTATCTTTCTGTAGACATTTCTCCTAATTTTACTCAACCAGTTCTGTGATGCAATAGAGCTGACCTATATAGCTGGACAGAATGTAGGTCAGAAAAGCCATTTCACCAAGAAACATCTTCCTCTTATTCTACCATCCGTGTCTGAAGTTCCCTGAACAAAAGCAATAAAAATTAGACACAGACGCACAGGTACAGCTACACAGGTCTTGTGCTTTTCAACTCCGGAGCACAAATGGAACCTTGTCTCTTTGAGATAGTTGATTGCTTGAATTTCTACATATGTGCTCAACTTCCAGGCAGACTAATAACATCTTCTTAGGAACTTTCCTCCTCTAATGGATAAAAAAGATATGTCTTATATATCTGTTTGTTGAGAGAAACCTTGATGCATCTTTCAGGAGAGTAAATTTACTATTAAGTTGAACCCAAATATGAGAAGAAGCAGGTCAGATTTCCTTGCTTCTCATGAAAGAGAAAGGATGGCAAAGCAGGATGTTAGGTACATTTTTGAGAGCCTGAGAACTATAGTTTTGACAAGATTACCCACAGTATGCATCTGATTAAAAACAGGAGTTTCAACACAGGTGCCTGTGCTAAAAGCAACACTAGAGTCTTATTTTTTGAAGAGGAACCTGTCTCTGGCTCTGTCTCTCTCTCTTCCCTTCTCCCCATCTCCCTTCACTTTGTCAGTGCTGGGGTCCAACCAGGGCCTTGTGCATGCCAGGCAAATGCTGTATCACTGAGCCACTACTGAGGCCTTAACAGCTCGTTTCAGTGAAGACTCTTGTGCCCAGCCTTGCTGCCCAAAGCACTCTCGCTGCGCTGAGGTGAGAAGGCCCGGATTTGTTTAAAATAGTAACATATGCTGGGTCACATTTCCCCCCAGTCACCATATGCCAAACTTAACCAAAATTCTATCTACCACTATCAATAAAAAAGAGCTTGACAGAGAAGGTCATCTTTGCTTGATCAAAGACAAGCTCTACATATTCAGGACCCAGAAGTCCTATCTAAACGTACTGGTGCAAAACTAAAAGGGTTACTGGAGTGACAGTAAGGACAAAGGTCTGTGCCAGGGTAAATTTTCTCTCTCTATTCAGATTCCTTTCAAGAAAACAGGAGAGCAAAACTCATTCTGTTTATAGGTAAGAAGGATGTGCCACTATCCTTCTTTGGAGCAGGTTTATAGGGAGTTTCAATTTTGCTAATCTGTGTTTCTTTTTTTTTTTTTCTTGTGGTATTGGGGATTGAACCTAGGGGCTCATGCTTGCTAGGCAAGTGCTCTACCACTAGGCAGTATCTGAGCCCTTTCATGTTTTCTCAAATGAGCATATATTTAGTATACCGTAAATATGAGTGCAAATTTAATATGTCACAAAAATACTATAAAATAACTGTAAACCAGTAAGTGACCATAAAAGCCATAAGCCATGATGGAGTTGAGCAGGCCCAGGGAAGTGCCAAGGTGGATATTCCATGGAAGAATTTGGCACCTACCAGAAAAGCTTTATAAAAAACACCAAGAAGAAAACAAAGTCAAATTTCATATGTGTAACCAAGCCTCTCCTAAGTCTTTCTCCTTCCATGAGTAATCCTAGAGGGAAACTGTTACCTTGTGAGACTTCTAGGGGATAATGGAATTTTGTAGAGACACTCAAATCAGTTAAATTCAACAAATATTTCATCTCTTTTTTTGATGTGACAACCATGATGGTAGGTACAATGAAAGGTGCAGAATAAAAGAGGAAGATACAGTCCTTGACCTTGAAGGGCAAACAGTCTACTAAGTGACTTGGGACTTCCAATATGGTTTGAACTTAAGGTCTAGGTGTTGAAGGTTTGGTCCTCAGCCTGACACACAGTTAGAAAGTGGTGGAAACGAGCGGAACGAAGTTAGGTCATTGAGGATGTGCCCTTGTGGGGATACTGGGACCTTGGCCTCCTCCCTCCTCTCTTTTGCTTCCTGTGAGGTGAACAGGCCTACTCGGCCACATGCGTCCACCATGAGGTACGGTGCTGCTACAGGCCCAAGAAAACAGGGCCAATGACCCTGGACTGAAACCATGAGACAAAACAAGCCATTCCTTTTTTTAAAGTTGATTCTTTCAGGTATGCTGTCTTAGTGAAAGAATCTGACTAATACAGGATGGTACATGAAGGACTATGATATGAGGTAAATCTGGGGGACTCACCATAGGGTGTGTTTAGGATGGCTGGAAGTTAGGGGGCATTAGGAGTATTTTATTAGATCTTCAGGCAATTTAGAGGTGGATATCACTGGGTCATGTCAGACAAATGGCTCCATTGCCATTTATAGAACAGATTGGTGAGTATTCTGAAGAAAACTCATGTTCATGTGAGGTTTGATATCTTTTACACTATAATTTCAGGAGGCTAGTGGATGCAGCTCAGCAGTAGAATCTGTGCTCAGTATTCACAGAGCCCTAGGTTTGATCCTGACCACCATAAAATGAACAAACAAACCTACAGTTCTCTCTAAAATAGTTAAGATAACTTTGATATAAAACTGTGAAATGGGACCCCGGAGTGGTCTGGAGCCGCCTGTACTCTGCCTCACGACCAAAAGTGCACGCAATGATTTCCATCCTATGGTGCAGCCTCAGCACCTGGCTTTGAGCCTGATAGGGCCCCACCCACCATCCCCCATCACCAGAGGAACCCTGGGAAGGTCCCTCTGGGGTTAGTTGGGCCCCACTCAGTGACCTCGAGCCACTGGGAGCCACCTGGTAAGGCCTAACAACCTCCACTCAACTGAGGAAACTCCCTGCAGTTGGGATAGATATTCTCAACCCAAGAAAAAAACTGAGACCTTGCCTTCGGCTTCCCTAAGGGAATATGGAAAATGACAAAACAGAAGAGCAAACTGCAATCTCAAAACTCCAGCCCATCCCAAGGAAGCCTAGGAGACATGGACATAGAAGAAAATGTAAGCCATACACCTGAAACTCCTAAAATGATAGTGGCTGAAGTAAAGACACAACTCTGGGAAGCTATAAAAGAGCTCAGCTCAGAAATAATCTCCCAGGTAAAAGAATAAATGATAAGCATAATGAAAAAAATGCTGAACACATCTAAAGAAGATATAGTTAAAAAATTAGAGGAACATTGTGAAAAGATGGAAATCTTGAGTGAGCCAATATAAGAAACAAACAATGCATGAAACAAGAGATATCCAGGAAATCAAAAATTTGATCAAAACCTGGCAAAAGTGCCTCAATGAAAGTGAGGACAGACTTTCAAGCCTCGATGACAAGCTTGCAGCTAGTGAACAAGAAAGGAAAGGTCTCTTAAAAATAACAAGGAATCAGGAAATAACAATTCAACAGTTGCAAGATGATGCAAAGAAAAACAACATAAGATTGATAGGTATAAATGAAAAAGGTGACAATGCAAATGATATCAAAAGACTATTTACAGAAGTAATAGCCCAAAATTTCCCAAACATGGGAATGGAAACTGACATACAGATAAATGAAGCATATAGAACTCCAAATAGCCATAACCAAAATAAAACTACACCCAGACATAGGATAATCAACATCCCAGAAATTCAACATAAGAACACAATAGTAAAAGCTGTTAGAGAGAAGAGACAGATTATCTATAAAGGAAAGCCTATCATAATCACAGCAGACTTCTCAACACAAAGAATAAAGTCAAGAAAATCATGGAGTGAAGTATTTGAGATCCTAAAGGAAAATGACTTCCAACCCACATTGATGTACCCTGCAAAACTGTCCTTCAAAATTGATGGAGAAGTAAGATACTTCCACAATAAAGAATAGCTGAAGACCTTCAGGAGCACCAAACCAACCCTGCAAGGAATACTGAAGGCATTCTAGAAAAAACACTAAGCAAGGCAAACAATTAAACAGAGGACAAAGGTAAAGAACCAACAGCAGAAAGATAACATGGCAAAAATAAACCAATGTATATCAGTTATAACCATTAATATAAATGCTCTCAATTCACCAACTGAAAGAAACAGACTGGCAGAATAGATCAAGAAACAAATCCAACTATATACCATGTACAAGAAGCCCTTCTAACCCAAAAGGAAACTCATAGACTGAAAGTCAAAGGATGGAAGACAATACTTCATGCAACAGGAAACCAAAAAAAAAAAAAAAAAAAAATGGGGGTAACTATTCTGTTTGCAGACAATGTGAACTTCAAACCAAGAATGATCTGAAGAGATAAAGAAGGTCACTACATACTAGTTAGGGGAAAACTTCAAGAGGAAGAGATAACAATTTTAAATATATATGCACCAAATATGGGAGTACCCAGCTATACAAAACAAATATTGACAGAAGTGAAAAATCAAACAAACAATAAGACAATTGTAATGGGAGACTTTAACACCCCATTTACACAAAAAGAAAGACCAACTAGACAGAAAATCAACAAAGAAATAACAGAACTGAATCACACTGTGAGCAAATGGACTTAGTGGACGTGTACAGAGTGTTCCACCCAACAACATCAGAATATACATTCTTCTCAGCAGCACATAAGACATTCTATAAAACAGACCATATGCTAACCCACAGAACATGCTTAAGTAAATGCAAAAGAATTGAAATTATCCCGTGCATGTTATCAGATCATAGTGCCATGAAACAAGAAATTAATGACACAAGAACCTGCAAAGACTTCATAAACACATGGATATTAAATAATACACTCCTGAGCAATCAGTGGGTCACAGAGCAAATTAAAAAAGAAATTAAACAATATCTAAAAGCAAATGAAAATACAAATACAACTTACTCGAACCTGTGGGGTGCAATGAAGGCAGTCCTCAGAGGAAATTTATTGTGGTGAATTCTCACATCAGGAAAACAAAACAAACACAAATAAACAACCTCAAACATCTAGAAAAAGAAGAGCAAATCAATCCCAAAGCCAAAAGAAGGGAGGAAATTATAAAGATCAGAGTGGAAATCAATGCAATAGAGACTAAGAAAACAATACAAAGAATCAATGAATCAAAGAGTTGGTACTTTGAAAGAATAAATAAAGTTGATAAGCCCCTAGGCAACCTTATTTTTAAAAAAGAAAAGAAAAAACTGAAATTCATGCAATAAGAAATGAAAAGGGAAAAATCAGTGCAGACCCTGTGAAAATACACAAGATCATCAATACCTACTTCAAAAACCTCTATTCTCATAGGCTTGATAACACAGAAGAAATGGACAGATTTCTAGAAACATATGAACTACCAAAGCTGGATAAAGAAAATGTAAAGCTGCTGAATAACCCAATTTCAATTAATACAATTGAAAATGTAATTAAAACCTTACCAATAAAGAAAAGCCAAGGTCCTGATGGATTCAGTTGGAATTCTACAAGAAATTCAAGGAAGAGACTTAATGCCAACACTTCTCAAACTTTTCAGTGAAATTCAAAGGGAAGCAATTCTCCCTAACTCATTCCTGGAAGCAAGTATTACTCTAATACCAAAAGCAGAGAAAGACCCAACCAAAAAAGAGAACTACGGACCAATCTCCCTAATGAACATAGATGCAAAAATTCTCAATAAAATGCTAGCAAATAAAATGCAGCAAGTCATAAAGAAGATTATACACCACACCCAAGTGGGATTCATCCCAGGAATGCAGGGATGGTTCAACATATGCAAATCAATAAATGTAATCCACCGTATCAATAGAGCCAAAAATAATAATCATATGATCATTTCTTTAGATGCACAAAAAGCTTTTGATAAGGTCCAACACTCATTCACAATAAGAATCCTACAGAAAATTGGAATAGATGGTGTTTACCTCAATCTGATAAAAGCCATCTATGACAAACCAACAGCCAGCATCATTATAATGGCCAAAAACTGAAAACTTTTACTCTAAAATCAGGAACAAGACAAAGATGTGCATTATCACCACTCGATTCAATATAGTGCTAGAAACACTTACCAGAGCAATTAGACAAGAGAGAGAAGTGAAAGGAGTAAAGATAGGAAAAGAAGAAGTTAAATTATCATTATTCACAGATGGCATGATACTCTACATAGAAGACCCCCAAAACTCCATTGAAAGACTCCTAGGTATAATAACTAAATTCAGTAATGTATCTGGATACAAAGTTAACACTCAAAAATCAATAGCATTCCTATACACAAACAGGGCCGGGGATTTAGCTCAGTGGCTTAAGTGCCTGCCTGGCAAGTGCGAGGTTGTAAGTTGATCGCTGGTACCAAAAAACAGAAAAAACCCAAAAAACAAAAAAACCCCTATATACAAACAACAAACTCACTGAGACAGAAATAACAGATACCACACCCTTCATACTAGTATCCAAAAAAATGAAATACTTAGGAATCAATCTAACAAAAGAAGTAAAAGATCTATTCAGCAAAAATTATAATACCCTGAAAAAGGAAATTGAAGACAATCTCAGAAAATGGAAAGACATTCCTTGTTTTTGGATAGGAAGAACTAACATTGTGAAAATGGCCATTCTCCCAAAATTGTTATACAGATTTAATGCAATTCTAATCAAAATACTGCTAGCATACCTCACAGATCTAGAGAAATCATTCCTAAAATTCACCTGGAACCAGAAAAGACCTAGAATAGCAAAGGCAATTCTGGGCCACAAAGGCAAGGCAGGAGGCATCACAATCCCTGACTTGAAGTTATACTATGAAGTTACTGCAATAAAATCAGTATGGTACTGGAATATAAACAGACCTGAAGATCAATGGAATAGATTAGAAGATACAACTACAACTACAAACACACTCAGCCACCATATCTTTGATAAAGGGGCCAAACACATTCACTGGAAGAAAGATAATCTCTTTAATAAGTGGTGATAGAAAAACTGGCTCTCCATATGCCGAAAACTAAAACTAGACCCATACCTATCACCATGTACTAAGCTAAAGTTAAAATGGATAAAAGATTTAAATATTAAAACAGAAATACTAAATATGCTGGAAGACAAAATAGGTTGAAATCTTGAAGACATAGGGGTAGGCAGAGAATTCATGAACAAAAATCAAACCACATGGGAAATACTTCCCAGAATCAACAACTGGGATCTTGTCTTACTAAAAAGCTTTTGCATGTCAAAAGAAATCTCCGACAGAGTAAAAAGGAAACCCATGAATTTTGAAAAAAATCTTAGTGAATGGTCCCTCACACAAAGAACTTCTATCTAGAATATATAAAGGATTTAAAAAAATCAGACCCCCAAAATTAAAAGACCCAGTCCAACAATGGGCATCTGAGATGAATACACAGTTCTCAGATGAAGAAATACAAATGGCAAATAAATACATGAAAAAATGTTCAGCATCATTGGTTATTAGAGAAATGTAAATTAAAATCACACTGAAATTCCATCTCACTCCAGAAAGAATAGCCAGGATCAAGAAAACCACCAACAACAAATGCTGGAGAGACTGCATGGAAAAAGGAACTCTTCTGTACTGTTGGTGGGCGTGTAGACTGGTGCAACCACTGTGGAGGTTGGTCTGGAGATTCCTCAAAAAGCTGGGATTGGAAGTCCCATTTGACCCAGCTATTTCACATCTGGGCATATTCCCAGAAGAACTGAAAACATCATACCACAGTGATATATGTGCACCCAAGTTTATAGCAGCACAATTTGTAATACCCAGATGGTGGAAACAACCTAAATGCCCATCAACTGAGCAATGGATAAAAAAGTTATGGTATTTTTATACAATGGAGTACTACATGGCTATAAAAATGATCACACTGAGATTGTTATAGGTAAATGGATATAACTTGAGACCATACACATAAGTGGAATATATCAAACTCACATGTATAAATACCATATTGTTTCCCTAGTATAAGAAATGGTAAGAGTACATAAGATACAAAATCCTCAGTAAATACTGTGAAAGGCTAAGAATCTGCTCAAAGGGGGAAAAATAACATTTCAGGGAAAAGGTGGAGGAAAAAAGGAAGGGAAAAGAAAAAATATCTAAATTTGTATAAACGCACAAGATAGCTAAGATGATTGTGCTACAAATTGTATTAGTTCTTGGAACAAAATAGTTAACATTCATAGGATTGGATCAGTTTTGCATGTTTGTGTCTGGGGATCTGAGGAACTCTTGAAGATCACTATGTAAATTAACAACCTTAGTTCTGTTCCTACCATCTTGTTTTGAAGGCCCACATTGTCATTGTTTGGGGCTCTTGGCTATTGTTATTTACTTGTCTTTTTCATTTCTTGTTTTTCTAGTAATCTGTTTTGTTTTGTTTTTCCCTCTAATACAGAAAGGATAGGTATACATGTAGAGCCTTATACATACCTAGAACTTCTAAACAGTTTATGAGAATTGATTATATTATGTGTGATGGTATAAACAGCTGCTTTGAAGAAAAAGAGACATTATGGTATCCATTGTTGATTTCCTATCATTATGATGTGAAATCCAGTAATGATTTTATTTGTTATTTAGAGTGGTTCTAGTCATTTTTATATTATTTAATTTCAATATACATGAAGGTATAGACAGCTATTTTGAAGAGAACAAAAGACATTATGGCAGCCATTGTTGATTTTCCTATTGTCTGGTTTGAAGGCCTGTAATGTCTTTACTACTCTGTTCTGATCAGTTTTATACTATTTTTTTTTTTTTTTTGTCAGTACCGGGGATCAAACTCATGACTGTGTGCTTGCAAGGCAGGCCCTTATGCTGCTGAGCTAAATCCCTAGCCCAGTTTTATACTATTTTGTTTTGTATGAATTCATTGTGTTTGAAGATATAGACAACCATTTAGAGGAAAACAAGAGACATTATGGTAGCCAATGTTGATCTCCTGTTGTCTTGCTTTGAAATCTGTGTCACCTACATTGTTTTCTTCTGATCTCCTTTGATCTGTTTTGTTTTACCCTCTTTAAAAAAAACTGTGAAATGATGAGTCCAATGGAAAATATTATTTCTTGTCTTAACTGTGTCTATGATGATATGTTTTTATCATTAAAATGATAAGCCATGTTAAGTAATTTGAAACCAGGCAAATAGTAGTGTTCTCCCCTTCAGTACTCTGGAAGGCTGAGGCAGGAAGATTGCTAATTCCAGTCTGGCCTGGGAAACTTAGTGAAGGCTCAGGGTTCAATCCTCAATGTTGAAGAGAAAAAAGAAAAAAGAACTTTGAAATCTCCTACTCTCAACTTTGCTTTGTAAGCAAATGTCAGTCCTCATGACTACCTTATATGTATAAATAAGTTATAACTATATATTTTATAACTATAAATAAGTCATAACTATACAGCTATACAAAATTGGCCATTAGTGGTGAAGAGAATACAAAATTCAAGTGATAACAGCATGAAGATTCATATTCTGAAGAGAAAACTGGATTGCTTCTTACCCCAAACAAAAATAAAACAAAGAATGAAAAACTGACCAATTTCCTCAGGCGGCTTACACATGGAAACTCAGTTCAAGTTTTCAGGCTTCGTTTTTTCAAAATAAGGTTCCATTATATTTGTTTTGATCTTTCACTGTATTCTTTTCTGCTTAAACCTAGTCCTTGGATGTTTGTATTCACTGGGAGAGAGAGGGAGGCCCAGTCCTGGTTATCAAGTAGAGTTCTGTTCTTTACTACATAGTCAGGGACTGCTATTCAACCAGACAATTTTTAAAAGGAAAGATGGATCCTCATATTGTAGTGGCTCCTTGTTTGTTTCATTTTGTTTTGTTTTTTGAGACAAGTCTCACTTTGTAGTCCAGGGTGGCCTTGACCCAGGTTGGTCTCAAACTCAGCAGTCTTCCTGCGTCAGCCTCCCAAGTGCCAGGATTATAGGCAGGGGCCACCCCACCTGTTCTCTTGGTTTAACTCAGTGGCATGGCTGCGTGCTCTCTGTGGCAATCTGGAGACTAATCCCTGTTGAGGTAACGTGTGTGAGGTGTCCTGGAACCCAATGGTATGAGGTGCCAAAGCTGACCATTTCCCTACCCAGCGAAGAGGACTTTAAAAGAGTAATACATTTAGCAGTGTAGACAGAGCGCTGGGGATGCCTGAAGGGAAATGGGATTAATTTGGGATGGAAGAACTGGGCAAGACTCCAAGGATTTGAGCTGGATACTGAAAGGCAAATCGGAGTTCAGTGGGTAGAGGAAACTCAGCGATTCCTTCTCTATGCGTGTGGGAAGCTTTCTCTTGTAGTTTCCAAGGATTCTAGGAGAAGACAAAAGGGCGGCCACCCAGGAGAAGCAGGAATGCGAGAGCCAGTGTGGACACACTCCTTTGACATCCTGAAGCTTTGGGGGAAAAGAGCAGTTCCACCTCAGTTGGGGTGTCCGCTGTGCTAGGAGGGGAGTATGGCAGCCTGGAGGTGCTGAGGAAGGAAGGAAGGAAGGAAGCAGGTGTACACCCCGCAGAGCAGCAGAGGGATCCAAGACCCTGGGTCTGCTCCTTCTTGGGAACCAGCCTCATTTCTTGCCTCGGGCTCCATAAGACACACTAGTATCCTTGACTAATGTCTTCTTTTTGTGTTCTCTGGTTTTGAATTCAAGGTCTATCACTTGAGCCAGAAGAATCCTGACTAATTCAGTTCCATTATTTTCTCTCATTGGCCAATGATTAAATCTAAGTTGTAGTGCATTTTTCTCTCTCTTTGGTCACATTTCATAGAGATTAAGACAGCTGGAGAGCCTTGGGGAGTGGGAGTGCATGGTGACAGGCGACCCCAATAAGGGGACAGCAGGCTGTGTCCAGAAGAGCCCTTAGCTTCGGGCTCGTGGGGAGGCTGGGACATTTCTGCAGTTGGTCGTAGGTAGGATGCTATTATTTGGAGCCTAACCTGGGAAAGCATTCAGTGGACTTAAGAAGTATTCAGTATTCAGTGGACTTAAGAAGTATTCTGTCTGAACTACGAGCTTTCCTCAATATGCACTTGCTCTTCCCGACCGACCCACCAGGGTTCTCAACAAAGGCTCTGTGTCAAGCACACACGGGACAAAGGTCTATTCACCAGTTTCATGGGAAAGTAGCAATCTAGGCATTTGCGAAAGTCAGGAAAATAATTGTGCAAATGTTTAACATTTCTAGTCTGGGTAGCCGTGTAGACAGTCACCTTGTAGCTCTCATTTCTCAGGCTCGAGCAATTTAAAGGCCAATGTGTTTTCATACCTTTATATTTCTACTATGGTATCTGTCAAAATCTATCATTTTCAATTGGAGGCAACCAATTTATAGCAGTGGATTTAAAAATATTCCTGACTGATAATTATCTTTTTTATTCTCTTGTTTCATTAAGTCTACACTCCTGTTTCTTATTCCGTTTCCCAAGACCTTGGCTGCTTATCTGCTTTTATTTCCTCCCTTCTCCTCTTACCTTGGCAGCATGCTTCTGTGCCTATATTAGAATGGAACCCAAAATGCGAAAGATACAGCTTTAGAAAGTGCTGTATAAAACCAGCCTAGACAAGACCATCTTTCTTCCTAAGGCTCCTTTTTACTGTTCACGATGGCAGGAAACTCAGTTTTGCTTTTTAACAAAAGCACTCTTTTGCTTTTTAACAAAAATCACTCTTATTGAACACATGTTCTTTTTGACACACATATCTTGTAGTATGGCATGGGGGTATGTATTGGATAGTCTCTCATTATGTCTCATTCCTATTTTATTTTATTTTATTTATTTTATTTTTTTGTACAGGGATCAAACTCACGACCTTATGCTTGCCAGGCAGCCACTTACACCACTGAGCCAAATCCCTGGCCCCCTCCTATGAGATTTTAATAAAACAATGATGGCGTGGAAATAATTTCAACTATCATGGAATAAAAAAGTAAGCAGTAAAGCCCTGTTATTAAATTCAATTAGCTATTCTTCACTGTGGTACAGATTTCTTATAAATAATATAATAGCTTTTTACTTAGTACCTATATATATAAATTATCGTCTTATGGTTTCAAATATTCACATGCTAAAAATGCAAAGCATTTAAAAATGCAGTCTTTCATAAAATCAGGACAGTAACTGAAATTGAAAATCGAAATTGATCTCTTACATACCTAAACATCAAGAGCAGGAAAGAGCATGACACCTTCTCAGCAAGACACAGTGAAACAGGGCCAGGGATGTAGCTCAGTGGCATAAGCACCTGCCTGGCAAGTGCAAGGTCCTATGTTCTGTCCCTGAAAAAATAAATCCAAGGATATAATGGCACATAGGGTTGGTGTCTTCCCCAGGTACTAAGCAGCCGTGTAGAGTCCTGCTCTGCAGGCTGGATCAGGGTCAGTTATCTGTCACTGGTAGGAGTTAAGGCTCCTTACCATTTTTCAGGATGGGGACCTGTCTACCACATTTAACAAAGCGCTGGCATACGCCTAAAGAGAGCCAAGGAGTTGTACAATTTCCAGCCTCAGAAAACTTGCTATTTACCGAGCGGTTCAAGTTCTTACTTTCTTATTGCTCAATAGAGTACAACAAAGACCTTTTTATCTTCGTTTCAAACTCCCGACTTTTTTTTCTTTCCCTAGTATTGGGGACTGAACCCAATGCTACATCTCTAGCCTCTTTTATTTTTTGAGACAACATCTTGCTAAGTCACTAAGTTTCCCATCCTGGTCTCGAAAATTTGACTCCTTCTGCCTCAGCTCCCCAGACTGCTGGGGTTATAGTTTATGTCACCATGCCCAGCTTTCAGCTTCCTATTTTTTAAGAGAATGCCTATTTTTATGAAGTGTAGGCCTATCAAGGACATGCACTGAAGGCATGCAAGGAAAACAATTAAACAATTAAAATTAACAATTAAACAATTAAAAGATGAAAATTATGAGCTGTGTTTGTCATAGGTAATGTTACTTTAATTTTTTTTTTTAACTGATACACAGACTTTGAGCTGTGGGTCTGACCCCAACACAGAGGTGACAGAAGGAACTCGGTGAGATCATGCTACCAGGAAGTTCATCTGCAAATAGATTATTTTACTGACATCTCAGTATCAGAGCTGAGCGTATTTTCCTGGTGTGTAGGTGGTCTTGTTAAGAGTCGCGCACTTTTTTGGCTTCACTCTCATCCTTACCTAAGACAAGTCAGGTCCTGAACGTAGTCAGGTGACTCTAACAGGGATCAGGTCCGTGGCCCTGATCTCCTAGGCAGGAGTACAGAGCTGCACTGTGCGGTGAGGGGGCTGCTCGCTGTGCAGATCATATCATCCTCCAGCAGCCTCAAGTCAAAGTGATTTCTGCGAGCGAGTACGGTGTCGTCACCAGGAGAGCTGTGGTCCCCGCGGCCACGTCCTCGAGACTCAACGTTAGTGAAGCCACCACTTGGCACCGTCAGGGAGCGTGTGAGAAGCGGAGGCCTGGCTCTCCCAGACTTGCCAACTTAGTCTGCGCTTGATGAACTTCCTCGGGTGACTTGTGTTCCGTTCCCATTAAGAGGCTCTGATCTAGTGGGCTGGGGCTAGAGCACGCGTGACTCTCTGATTTCAGTCCCTTGACCTTCCTCTTGATTCCGTCCTACACTGATAGCAGCTGAACGTTTCTGAAGCTCTCACTCTGAGCCACACATCGTTCCAGGCCTTCGTGTGTTTGGATTCATCAATCCTCACAACCCCCCATAGGTGTCTTTTATTAATCTTCTAGATTATGCACTTGTGGATTCTGAGACACAAAGAATCCAACGGGCTGGGCCAAAGTCCTACTTGGTGGGGCCCAGGCCAGGCCAAAGGACCTCTGCATTCTGCTGGCAGTTCCCGGAAAACAGGGATTTCAGAAGTTTCCGCCAGCCCTCGTTGCAGCAGATCCAGAGCTACCTACCGGTGGGGAGACGGGATTTCCCAGAGTTCCGTGCATGCCTGCCGGGCTTGACCTGACGACGCCGGACGGCTGAGCGAGCCTGTCCCGCTTTGCTGAGAGGGCTGGGGCGGGGCAGGCGAGGGTACAGAGGCGGCGGCAGCTCAAAGCAGTGAACAACTCAGCCTTGACAGACACACGGCCTGATGAACCCTGCGAGAACAAATGACAGAAACTTTACAGGACACAGTTGCCAGTCTTATCTGCACCAGAGGAAGTTATAGTTACTGGGGAGGAGCAGAGGGGAGTTCGTGATTGCTCAAGGCTGGGAAAGCTTGTTTCACTTAGGTTTGCTTCAGTCTGAGCTCCAAAGCAAATCCACCTTCCAAGGCCTTAGGGCTCTATGCAGGTGCAGCCCTAAGAAGCGTCTTTATTTGGATTTGCTGGCCTACTTTGAGGGGATGCCCTGGCAGAGCTCATTTTCTCCCCTTTTTGTCTCCTGGAGTTCATCTTATTGCTCAACTCTTTTCCCAAATTCCTAGGAAAAATCTAAGAAGAAAGAACTGCCCAGTTTACCTCCTGCCAAAATCCTCCAGCAGCCTGTCTCGCAGGACAGTGCAGGCCTGCCCAGAAGAGCAACAAAGGAATCAGCTGTTTCCTCCCCGCCTAAGTGGCTCAGGGTGAGTCATCACTTTCCCTGCCCCAGCTGAGGCCCAGAGCCTCCAACCCCTCTCCAGGCCTCGGCCCCCAAATTCTCAGGCCAGCCAGCGAGGGCTGGAGAGCCGAGCGTGTCACAGCCTCCTTGGAGTCTCATGAATTAGTAACGACTGCTCTTAGGGCCCCGAAGTGCCCACTAGCAGTCTTGAGATGAACTCTGTTGGCCTTGGGTGGACGCCAAAGCACTGACCAAAGTACGGCTGTACATTAAGCCCAATGGGTGGAGGAGGGGCTCGCCCGGCTTGGCCCTCAGATGACTGAACAGGTGTGAGGGAAGCCCGCTGTGCTTGGCCTCAGTCAGCCTCACTGGCTTATTAAACAGGCAGGTGTGGGGTACTTGTGACACGTTGCTTAGAAGCCACATGAAACATCACCAGGGACCACTTTGAGTTCTTGCTTTCTGGAAGGGCTGAGACTGTCTCTTGCCCTGGCGGTTGTCCACCTATACACTCAGTAGGTGCTCAGTCGGTGTTTACTGAGAGACAAGGTGAAGTGAATGAGGGTTCACCGACTAATGCTGCCTCTGCTCAGCAGTGAAAGGTGTTTCAGGAGACCCTGTAGCTCCCCATGCTCTTTCTGTTATCCGAAGGTATCACAGAAAAATTCAGGTTTACCTTAGTCCGGTTTAATAATTAGTAAGCTTGGAAGCGAGTTGGGTTATGATTTGACACCACCCAGTCTACAAGGATAAAATTCAGTCTTCCTAGTTTGCACTCTGAAACTTTGTCATCTGGGAGTGAAAGTTTTGTGGCCACAGAATCTTTCAGGG
Source organism: Dolichotis patagonum (assembly GCA_004027295.1). NCBI lineage: Eukaryota > Metazoa > Chordata > Mammalia > Rodentia > Caviidae > Dolichotis > Dolichotis patagonum. Next base: position 17,357 of record PVJX010033323.1, read on the forward strand.
GGGCAGATGTGAAGCCCACGGGCAGGGCCTCAGGGTCTACAAGGATTGCTGGGCTTTTCACGAGGACCTTTGAAAGGAAGAAGGATAGGGAAGTGAGGCAGGCAAACAAGAAGCCAGGCCGGCCTCTCCCTCCAGGGCCCAGAGCGCCAGACAAGAGCGCTTACCTCAGATATTTGCCAATCCCTTCACACTCCGGAGACCGAGGCTAGGACCTGGGGAGGAGCCCGTTAAGTCCTGCTGCCTTTGCTGTGCTGGTGGCTCACTGAGCTGCTGCCCTTTATTGTCACTCAGCATTCTGCAGACGCCCACACCAGGTGTGTCCCAGCCTGTGCGATGGAAAAATAGATTTATGTCCACCTAAGACTCTGATCCTTAAATGGCCTCATTAAAACCACCAGCATTTTTAAATTTTTAACTTAATTTTTATTACTATATATTTGTCATACGTGTTGATCAGATTCACCATAGGGGATTTGCACCTGTGCATAATATATCTTAATTCTTTTTTCCACTCCCCTCCCTTCCCTTCAATTCTTCTTCCTCTCCCCATTTACAAAAGCTTTGTTTCCCTCTTTCCATCCATTCTTTCCTTCCCTTTTCCCTTCCTTTCCCTCCCCCTCCCTTCCCTTGGCCCCCTTCCCAGTGAGCGTGTTCTTCCCACTTCCCAGTATCCGTCCTCCATCCTGCTCCTTCTTTACCCTTTGGGTTTCTCGTGACAAAGAAAGAATCAGTATTTAAATTTGTGCTTCCAGTGTATTTCACACAAGAGGTGCATCCATTTTCCACAAATGACTCAAGTTTACCCTTCTTTGTGGCAGAGTAGTACTCTATTGTATATAAAGACCACATTTTCTTTATCCATCATCCGTTGATGGACATCTGGGCCGTTTCCAAGATTTAGCTATTACAAACTGTGCTGCTATAAACATGGGTGAGCATATATTGCTGATAAAGCACCAGCGTCTTTAAGAGCACTGTGATTAGAAGGTTTTATGCAGACTTTCCAAAAACTCTTCTGGAGAGGCTTTTGGTCCAAGGGCATGAGCAGTGGTACCATCCGTACATAGCTCAGGAAACTGCTTCTAAATGAGGCCTGTGACAGGAGCGACAGGGACTTTTTCATCCCAGAGAAATTTTTCATCCCAGCTCTTTGCATAATAGCTTATGGGTGATTAGGGACTTTAAAAAGTCTTTATTTAGGTAGTGAGAGTCTAAAGCATGGTGATCACAGGAGTAGTGGTCATTCCACACGGCATTTCACTTTTTTGAAGTCCTGAGGTGGTACAGCCTTTAACCCTCAGGTGACGTGTTCCTCCCTCTGTGCCCTTATCAGCACTTACCTTTAGCTGGGATGAAAGAGACACAACACTGAATTTAAGTCAGAAGTTCTGAGTTCAAATTCTGATCGGGCATTTATCAGGGTGTGAATGTTCCTAAAATATTTACTCAAAAAGCTTTATTTTCTGAGCCCTGGTTTACTTATAATTTTTTATTTTTATTTATTTTTTTATTTTGAAAAGAATAAAACCAAATGAGAGGAAAAAAAAAATGGGGTCATTCAAAACAAAAGGATGGACACAGTACATGATTTAAAACCACAATACAAGGTGATCTACAATGGTTATCAGGATGTCTCTTGTTATCTTCAATAGAATTGCCCATGTCATCAGGTACAATAGAATTGAACATAGCAGTACAGACATTATACTTGAGGCTCTTGTAGGTAATGGAGACATTATAGGATTTCAAAAGAGGGTAATAGTCAAACCAGAATGGGTACCATAGTGAATCTTGTTGTTTTCAGAGTAGTTGCCTCTATTCTCAGACTTTATACTATCAAACATAACAGATTCAAATAAAATCAAGACAAGACAGCAATTGAACAAAACAGATTCAAATAAAATCAGTCAAAACAAGGCAGTGAAACCAATACAGAGTTTCAGATTAAGATAATAGGAAATTAAAAATGGTTACCATAGTATATCCTGCTATCTTTGGAATAGCTGTCTATGACCTCAAATCTAGTACAAGTAGACAAACTGGAACAGAATATAACCACACTAAACAGAGTGATGAAAACAATATGGGTTTCAAATCATGATACAAGATCACCAATGTCCACTGCCTTCCCTTTTTAGACAATTTCTCCTCTTTTACTTTCACAGGGTGCCTTGTACATTTTGTATCCCACTAACTCCTTTAGTTTTAGATTAGGGAGGCAATCTGCTATTTACCTAAGTGGTTCTGAGCCTTTTTACCTCTGAGCATGATCTCAACTTGTATTCATTTACCTACAAGAGCCTTAAGGTTTTCCTTCCTTATAGCTGAGTAGTTTTCCATTGTATAAAAATGTTATGTCTTTCCAACCAATCTGCAGCTGATGGGTGAGCTACCCCCACTTTTTTCTGGTTCCCTGCCACATAGAGCATTAT
>PVJX010033324.1:0-19758 GCA_004027295.1 Dolichotis patagonum
TAATTGTCTGCCTTGCTTAGTGGTTTTTCCTATGTGTATCTAGAATGTCTTTCAGTATTCTTTGTAGGATTGGTTTGGTGATCATGCAGTTCTTCAGCTGTTCCTTGTCATGGAAGTATCTCATTTCTCCATGCATTTTGATGCAAAGTTTTGCAGGGTACACCAGTCTGGGTTGGAAGCAGTTTTCCTTTAGGATCTGAAATGCTTCACTCCATCCTCTTCTTGACTTCATTGTTGTGTTGAGAAGTCTGCTATGAATCTGATAGGTTTTCCTTTCCAGGTGTTCGGTTTTTTCTCTTTAACAGCTTTTAGCATTTTTTTCTTACGTTGGATTGCTGGGATAGTGATTATTATATGTCTGGGTGTAGTTCTATTTTGGTTATGGCTATTTGGAGTTCTATATCCTTCACTAATCCATATGTCAGTTTCCATTCTTATGTTTGGGAAATTTTGAGGTATTACTTCTGTAAATAGCCTCTTAATATCACTCGTGCTGTCGCCTTCTTTTTTATTTATCTCTACTCATCTCATGTTGGTTTTCTTTGCATCATCTTGTAGCTGTTAAATTGTTATTTCCTGATTCCTTATTTTTGAAAGATATTTCCTTTCCTGTTCACTAACTGCAATATTATCTTGGAGGCCTGAAATTCTACCTTCACTTTCATTGAGGCAGTTTTGGCAACTTTCAATAGAATATTTGATTTTGGCATATCTCTTTGAATCTGCTTCATGCATTCTGTTTGTTTCTTATAGTGTTCATTCAGCGATTCTATATGTTTGCTTTGTTCCTCTAATTTTTTAACTGTGTCTTCATTATATGTGTTCACTATTTTTTTCACTACTTTTGTCATTTCTTCTTTTACCTGGGAAATTTTTTCTGATTAGAGTTTCTCTACAGCTTCCTGAGTTGCTTTTTTATTTCAGTTCATATCTTTTCAGGAGAATGTCTTATATTTTCTTTTATGTACATGGTTCCTAGGCTTTCTTGGGATGGGCTGGAGCTTTGAGTTTGTCTTTTGGTGTTTTGTTTTGTCATTTTCCTATATTTCCTCGCTCTGAGTGGTATTCCAGTGCTTCCCTTGGGTGTGTTGGAAATCACCTCCTGCACCCTCAGCTCCTGGATCTGAATGAAGGTTGCTGAGCTTGGCCCAATCAGGCCTGCTGGACCTCCTGAACCTAGTCCAGTGTTTCAGGGAGTTGGGAAGGAACTCAGCCTCTGGGAGCGACAGTCTCAAACTCTCTCAGGGCCAGTGCTAGCAGGCTGAAAGTTCCCCTGCACAACCCTGGCCTCCTGGACTGAAAGAGGGCCTCTGGGCATGGTCCACTGAGGCCTGCAAAACCTCCGCAGCCCAGTCCAATGTTCTAGGGAGCTGGGCCAGAATGCAACCACTGGGAGTGTTGGTCTCAAACTCTCTAAGGGCCAGTGCCGGTGGGCTAAAAGTCCCCCTGCACAGCCCTAGCCTCCCAGAGTGAAAGAAGGCCACTGGGTGTGGTGCACTGAGCCTTGTGAAAACTCCTCAGCCCAGTCCAGTGTCCTAGGGAGCTGGGCAGGAACTCAACCGCTGGGAGCACTCATGTCAAACTCTCCTTGGGCCAGTGACAGAGGGATGAAAGTCCCCCTGCACAGGCCTGACCTCCCGGACTGAAAGAAGGCTGCTGGGCATGGTGCTCTGAGGCCCGTGAAACTTCTGGAACCCAATCCAGTGTCCTAGGGAGCTGGGCAGGAACTCAACCACTGCGAGGGCTGGTCTCAAACTCTCCTTGGGACAGCTCCAGTGGGCTGAAAGTCCCTCTGCACAGCCCTGGCCTCCTGGACTGGATTTGTTGGTTCTTGATGTTATTTTTGTGCCACTGAGGTCTTGTTCAGGAAGTCTTTGCCTAAGCCTATGTCTTCAACAGTAATGAGTACAACATAGCAAAACCTATGGGATTCAACAACAGTAGTCCATAGAGGGCAGCATAGTGATGAGACTGTTCACATTAGAAGAATAGAGTGAGTTCAAGTAAATGACAAAATAAGGCACTTCCAGACCCTAGAGAAACAAGAACAGTCCAACTCAAACACAGAAGAAAATCATAAAGAATCGAGCTGAAATTAATGAAATCAAGACTTAAAAAAATACAAAAAAATGGTGAATTGAAGAGTTGCTTCTTTGGAAGAAAAAAAAAAGTTAAGGTAAACCCTCAGCCAAACTTACAAGGAGGAAACAAAAGACTCAAAATTAGAAAAGAAAAAAATTAAATTATAATGAACAGCAGAAATCCAGAAGATTATTAGCAACTGCTATTGTACATTGTACTCAATAAGATTGGAGAATCTTGCAGAAAAATACAGATTCCTAGACATATATGAAATACCAAAGATGAAACAAGAACATATAAAACCCTGAAAAATCCAGTAATATTAAGCATACGTCTATTTTCCTGCAGTGTTGAGTTCTATTTTGTCCTTTCAAAAATTCTATATGAATATGTTGGTTTTATACAATGAATTAGTAAGAATAAATATTAATTCATATGATAAGCCACATTCACGGATCACTCATTAAATTATACAGGACATATATATTGTATATATTATAATACATATATTTGTGTGTGGTATTTTCTCAAATTAGGACTGTTAGAGTACAAAAAAAGTGAGAAATCTTGGGGCAAAATTTATATTGTAATATCCAAATCAAGTATCATTATTAAACACTAGTGTATTACTGATTGTTCCCCAGTGAAAAAACCAGGAGGGCACACCCAGACACGCAAGGATGGATTTCTCAATGGCTGTCAGTTCACCTGACTTGGAGACCACTGCAACCCTTGATGTGCTCTCCACAAACAGGAGACCAAGCACAGCAGGTGGTGAATTCGAAGTGAAAGCCTGAGACAGGGGAGGGAGGTATGTAAGGCTTAGAGACCAAGTGCCTAGGGCAGATCCAGATATGTAAGTCTGATGTCTAATACAGAAGGAAGGCATATACCCTAGTTAAAGGAAAGACAGGGAGAGAGAGAGAGAGAGCCAGAGACAGACAGACAGACAGACAGACAGACAGACAGACATTTGTCCTCTCTCTGTTTTTTGTTGTTACTCTATAATGAGGACAGATCTACTAAGTCCACACTTCAGTCCTCAACTCTTGGAAAAGACCACACGGCAACACAAAACTGTTTGGGTGACTACTTGAGTATTCCTTAATCCAGCCAAATTCACTTTTAAATAACAACCCCAAATAGTAATATTATATACAAATTTGGGAAAACTTGACCTCATCTATGTGTATTTAACAGCATGATATGCCTCTGTTATTCATGAGCTTCTGTCTGTCATTTGTACACATATTTGCATTTACACGTTTTTGAAAAAAACTTGTACAAATCTCTGCAAACATCATTCAGCACAACTCAAGATACCTCAGCCATTATCATGCAGCTATTAGTTTCAGGACATAATATTTCTTTTATTAATGTGGAAGATTTTGAAAAGTTGAAAGTATCACTACAAATATTTTATTTCAATATTGACCTCAAAGGGTAATGGAATATTTGGAGAAGATCTGAGAAGAATGAATCCAAGTATAATGAATTTCACAAGGCTGGAATCAAACTCTTAAAGATTATTTTGGCTCCAAAAAATGAATGTATGATTGACCTTTAGGAATGCACTCTTGACCTCCTTGTTCCTCAGGCTGTAGACCACAGGGTTCAGCATGGGGATGACCATGGTGTAGAACACAGAGGCGATTTTGTCTGTGTCCATGGAGTGACTGGAGCTGGGCTGCAGGTACATGAAAATGCTTGTCCCATAGAAAATGGAGACTGCTGTAAAATGAGAAGCACAGGTTGACAGAGCCTTCTGAGCTCCTGTGCCTGAGTGTTTACTTAGGACAGTGACAAAAATGAAGAGGTAGGATATCCAGATAATGAAGAAGGCAAAAAAGATATGGAAGCTCACAACGTAAACAAGAACCAACTCACTGACCTGTTTCTCTGAGCAAGAAAGAACCATAACTGCTGGAATATCACAGAAAAAGTGGTGGACCACATTGGTGCTGCAGAAGGAGAGACTGAATGTGTTCCCTATGTGGAGGGTGGCATTGAGGAAGCCACAGGCATAGGAACCTAGGATGAGACCTGCGCACACACTGGTCCTCATGGTGGTGGTGTAGTGCAGGGGCCTGCACACTGCAGTGTAGCGGTCATAGGCCATGGAGGCCAGGAGATAATTTTCCACAGTAACAAGGGCTGCAAACAGGAACATTTGAGCAGCACAGGCATTGTAGGAAATGACTTTCTCTCCTAGAAGGAACCCAGCTATGACCATGGGAGTGACAGTGGACGAGGAACAGAAATCTACCAGCGACAGGTTGCCCAGGAAAAAGTACATGGGGCTGTGCAGACGGGAGTCCAGGAGGATGAGCAGGATCATCCCCAGGTTCCCAGCCACAGTGACGGTGTAGATGAGGAGGAAGGTGATGAAGAGGGGAAGCTGCAGGTGCGGGTCAGCGGTCAGTCCCAGCAGGAGGAACTCTGTCACCTCTGTCCTGTTTTCCATCAATGTTTTCTGGGAATCTCTGAATGCTCTGTAGCAATGTTTAAAAAAATGCAAAAAGATAAAGAAATTGAATTGAAACTGTTAAATATGAGTGTGGTATATTTTCTTTCATTGTGACAGTACAGTTATTTATTTGCATATAAGATTTCCAGAAAAAGCATTTTCTTGAAGACCAATTTGGTTCTATTAAATAATGGTATTATTACAAGCTTTGTAATTAGGAGAATTTTAGTGGATCATGTGGGAAATTTATAAATTAGTAAATTTGTAAACCAAGATGGAAACTATTTAATAACTTAAAAATAACTGTACAGCCATATCTATAGACCATGTATCTCCTTGGGGCACTGCAAAAGCTGACTTCCACATTGCTCATCCAAGGACAGATGTTGCCCGCCGAGGGTAGAAGTGCGTTCCTGCCTGCTGTCAGCAAGCCTGAGAGTTTGTCTTTCACATTTATATAATTGTTGATCACAGGACATCGGGTGATTCATTCATATGTTCATAAGTATTAAATAACAATCTCTGCTCTGGACCCAACTTGAACTGTGGCCTATGGTGAGTAGATCCTAACTGTAAGAGTTGGAAGTAAGGTCAGATCAAGTCAAATCAAACTGAACGCATAATTACTCCCCATATTTTGTTCCTGTCTCAGAAATTCCAGTGAACTGAGTGGCTGCTTGACAATGTGGTAATTTAGTCTTGTTCACTGTATATTTGCCTCTCAAACAAGTGAAACTAACAAAGAAAAATCAGAGTGAAATGATCATTCCCCCAATGACAAAACTACTTTATTTTCAATTAATTAATTTTAAAGAAGATATAACCAAGGAAAATAAAACAGAATAAAACAAATCAAAATAAACCAGTATAAGTGACATAGGACTTCAAAACCTTATGAAACCAGCAATAGTTACCATAATGCCATTTGTTGTCTTCAAAATAGCTGCAGATACCTTCCAGCATAGTAAAAATTGAACAGAACACAATAGAAACTATAAAAACAAAACAATGAATGCGATAAAGGACTTCAAAACAAGCCAACAGTAAATCCAAAGTAGTTACCATAGTATGTCTTGCTGCCTTTTAAATATCTGCTCCTGCCATCAGATTTTACATAGTCAAACAAAACAAAAAGGAATAAAACCCAACCCAACTAAATAAAAATGATGTGGTTTACAGGTGGGCATCACCTCCTGGTATGGCCTGGGTCTCTCCCTCCACAGTCTAAAAATGGTGCTGACTCCAACAAAAGTTCTTTCAAGAGTTAACAAATAACTAGTTTTCCCAATCCAATTTGTTGAGTAAAATCAAAGTGGATCACAGATCTAAACATTAAAACAGAAGAACCAAACTCTTTGGATGGTTAAATAGGTAAAACACTTGAAGATATAGGTATAAAAAGGGTTTTTATAAACAGATTCTCAATTGCATAAAAATAGCACAAGAATCAACAAATGGGATTATATCAGACTAAAATCAATCAGCAGGGTGAAGTCAACCTAAAGATTAGGAGAAAATTTTTGCCAGGTACTCCTCAGACAAAAGACTAATATCTAGAATATGCAAAGAATTCAAAAGAAATTAAACCACCTAAAATTAAAGATCCAGTCAAGAAATGGGCAAGAGAAATGAACAGACACTTCACAGAGAAAGAAATACAAATGGTCAACAGATATACAAAAAAAATGTTCAATATCTCTGGCCATTGGAGAAATGAAAGCTAAACAATGCTGAGGTTTTATGTTAGTCTGAAAAGATGGAAATCATTAAGAAATCAAATAATAACAAATGCTATCATGGCTGTGGCGAAAAAGGCACCCTCCTGCATTGTTGTTAGGAACACAAAGTAGTACACCCATTATGGAAATCAGTGTGGAAATTACTCAATGAACTGAAATTAGAAATTCCATCCAACCCAGCTATCCCCCTGCTAAGCATTTTACCCAAAGAGCTTAAATTATCATTTTAAAATAGTACGTGCATACCAATGTTTATAGCAGCACAATTCATAGTAGTTAAATCCTGGAAGCAGCTGTTTATGCCCTTCAGCAGATAAATGGATATGGATAACGTGGGATTTACATATGATGGGACTCCACTTGGCTACAAAGAGTGATATATTTGAGATATTTTTAGGAAAATAGGTGCATCTGGAAAACACAATGTTAAGGGAAGTAAATCAAACATACAAAGTTAAATGCCACCTGGTATGCCTCATTTGAGTGAGACAAAGTAGAAACAAAGAAAATGATGAAATAAGGATAAAAAGGGACAAGGGAATAGACCACTTGCAACAGGAAATTTGTCCAAGGAAACAAAGGTAAAGACTAAGGAGGACCGGAAAGGGATACAGGAAGGACAAAGAGGTGCCAAGCACAGAAACTTAATAACCTCAAATAATGTGAACATTGCATGCCGTGGCATGAGCCAAGGCAAATGATTTCAACAGGAATGAAAAAGGAGCTCAGGGAACCCAAGCAGGAGGGGAAGGGGAGGGAAAGGAAGGGCATTAAAAAAAAAGAAAAAGAAACAAGCTGTAATATGTACATGGATCCTCTCCCCAAGATGGTTGCAAATGGCAAGGATTGCAAACTTGTTCTAATAAAATCAAAAATTATGAAAAAATATCAAAATGTATAATCATTGCTAAACATTAATATGTCTTTGCCAAAAAACCAGTCTGATTACATCAGAAACTTTCTCCTACTGTCTCACACTTCTCAACAATCTCTACACTTGTCAACAATGATACAGTAAAATAGTTGGCCAGTGGGAGCATGCTTATTGGCACAGGAATTGCGAGGGAAAATGTAGTCTCAGAGTATCGGGCCAGAAAATTTAGGATCTTAGAAGGATAGATATAGGACCTGAAATTTACCACCAGGCAATTGTTAGTCCTACACCACATCCAATGAAAATGATATGCGATCAACTTCTATTTATTAATGTGAAAATTAATTGGGAAAATCAGTAAAATACAGCAAAAGGAAAAGCATTAAATATATCATGATGAGTAGTGGTAATGGTATGATTTTTAGGAAAGGTTGTTAGATGGAGCCAGATGCTGGCATGCAGGGTTCTAGCTCAGGTGAATGTGAATTCTTGGGTTTTCCCCCTCCTATTTGCTTTGTGTTCCATGCTAGAGTTTTTGAAAGTTTATCTGCTCTCCAGTGATCCTCAGTCTCCCTTTACTCAAGAATATGATTGCTGCTCTGGCAATTCCAGTTAGCACATTCTTTTTCAAATTTGCTTTCCTGAAATCCACATTTTGGTTTAGAAAAAAAGACTCCTTTGTTCTCAAACTCACTGTTTCCTTCATTGCTATCAACATACACCAAACGCACAGGGACCAAGAGGTGAAACTATCCACTTTATGGACTACTGTTAGGTCACAGACATGGTTTGGTAGCAAGTTGCAGATTTTAAATATTTTATTTGAATCTATCTTGTGTGGTAACAATATTTAAAAATTTTTATATAAACTGAAGCCTTTGGAACTAAATATGTGCCAACTAACCATCATTTTGTGATCCCTTTCTTCTAAGCCTTTAGCAACTTTAATTTATGAACACAAAGATATCATGTTCACCAATCTGAACAGACACAATTATTTTCAACACATGCTCTATTTCACAGCTAAGGATAAGCAATTTACATAGCGATGGTATGCGTCTGTGTATGTGCATAATGTTCTTACATTAGCACTGACAAAACTCAAGAATTGAGAGATTGTGTTATGCTACAAGATTACAGAGGTCACCTGAGACAGATGCAAGATTTAAGAGTTAAGGTGACCTTGCTCAGAATATGTTAAGTAGTTTTAGACTGTTTTGCATTTTAAAAAAGAGCCATTTGCAGTACTATGGGATTTGACTGTTTGTGTCTGCCTTTGGAAATATGTAGTGAAAGACCTAATGTCACTAATCCTTCAAAACATCATCTTTCTTAATTTTTGTTCATCTTGGAGGGTTAAGAAGCATGTCTTGTCATAAATCATGGATAACATTGATAGACATCTTGATAGTTACTCCATGCTCACCTTAGTGAAAACATCCTTAGTTTCAAATAACTCATCATAACTCTAGTTAGGCTGCTGATTTGTATAAACTACATTTCTGATGAAAATGCTAGTAGATTGCAGAAGTTTACCAGATTGCTAGAAGAGAAAGAAAAGTCAATCCAGAATAGCAGTTATGAAATTATAAAAACTTTCATGGAAGAGGACCTGACCTGAGAGGAGCTCCATCTCTCAGATGGTGATCAGAATGTTCCCACTTCTCTTGGGCAGGAGGAAAAAATAGAGAAAATTGACATGTACCTAGTTCCAATCTACCATAAACCCTTTCTGTGCCTTTGAAAAAAATCACTTACGTTCCTCTTAAATATGGTTAGATAAATATGGTAAGATTTCTTGTGTCACATAATTAACAGAAATGTATCTGTAAATAAGAGGTATATAGACATTCTCTTGAAGAACTTATCACTTAAAATTATTCAATATAATTTTTATCTTTGAATGTTTTCCCTGACCTAGGATCCTACCTCAGAGTAAATCTTCAGGTCAGAAATAAATCTTCATGTAGTGACAATGACTCTTTGCCATGGACAGATGGTGCCTAAGACTCAAAAAATATAACCTGTGCCATCTAAAAAGATGTCATCCTGTTTTCTATGGGATCCCAGACACATAGAAGAATGTCTGGAGACGGTTACAAAGACATCAGGCTCCCTGGAGAATTTCCTGTGGGAATAACTGCAGATTATCATTCTTTTCTTCTAGGAAAGATAGATTAAACTGTCTAATGGGACAAATAGAATCACTGGATTTTAAGAATTAAATACAGTTTAAATGATAAATGAAAAGTTAACATTTTATAATAGAATGAGTTATGCAGATGTGGATCTATATATACATAAATCCTGTAAATGTTAAATCAGTTTAAAAAAAACTATGCCTCCTAAAATATGTTTCTTGTACTTACAATGAAGTCTTCCAGTACCCTGTCAACCTATTTTGGTATCATATAGTAAATAACTGTCATCTATATAACTCACTTAAAATTCAGTAGACTGTGACCCAGCCTTTCTACTATAATCGACACGTGATCTTTCTACCTGGAATGCACCATAAATTTTCTTTCTGTGAATCAAACCTAAACTTTTTGTAGATTCACAAATTCCACAGGTATGTACTCTCAAAACACAGAAATACCCCCAGCAACAGACTGAACTCTACAGCTCAAAGTTCCATGCTCTGTATTCTTTTAAGTATGTACTAAAGTCTGCCTGGTCAAGCTCTTTAGTCTCAGGTATTGTTACTCATAGTTCTACTCTGCAACAGCATCCAATAGCTTCTTGCTCCTATCTAACAATAACATAGAAGTAGTTGCTCAACACAGCCCCATCCCTGCCCCTCTAGTTTCTGGTAACCACTGCTCAGCACCCTGAGGTGTGCTCTCTGTCTCCTCCCTTCTGGCTCTGCTCCCAGCTCCCACTTTGTGAGCAGCTGTTCTCTACCCAGACCCTTTCACTATGGGCTTCCTGCCTTGGAGACAGCTGATTATGGACTGAATTCTCTAAAACTGTAAACCAAACAAACTACTTCACTTCAATTTGTGGGTGTCAGGTACCTCATTCTAGTCATAAAAACAGTGAATACGACAAAACGAATCATACGCAGAGCTAAAAAACACAAAGTAAAAACCGAAGTTCCTCAGGAGGTGTAAACAGTGATTTGAGAGGGAAAAGAATGATGTAAGGAATTTAAATATAAATCACATTCTCTGGTTTTTATAAAGAATAGAGAAGATAAAAAGAAAGAGGAAAACCTTCATGGACCTCAGAGCCTCAGAGCACATCACCAAGAGTACCAACAAGTGCACTATTTGAAAACTCCAACAAGCAGTTAACCATAAAGAAGAAAACAGATGAAAATTTAACAGTAAGTCCATAAACCCAAATTTGATAAAAGACATGAAAATCCCCTTGCAAAATGCCTGCAGATCTCAGGAAAGAAACACAGAAAAAATGAATACATGCCTTGTATTCAAAAATTTGCCACGAGGGACAGATGATCACAAACACAGCAAGACCCAACGGCATGTTTCATCCTAGAGTCACGGGCAATGCTGGGCAGAGTGACAGGGGACCTTGTGAAGGCCAGATGTGCTAAGAAGACTTAGTCTAAAGAATGTCATTAAAACAAACACAAAAAACCAAAGAGCAACCTATCAAAGATAAGTCTCTTTCAATGAAACTATCCTTCCAGAAAAATGGTCAGCATGAAATCTTTGAGGTTAAACAAATGTGAGGACCAGTCACTGTTAAAACTACCATGTAAGAAATGGCAAAAAAACTACCCCAGATGGAAATTAATGTACCCAAAAGAATAAATTGGTTCCATATGAATGGTGCATTGTATAGCACAAGCATAAGGAATTATACTTTATCAGCTAAAAATAAAACTAAAATTAAATAAAGACATGTTTAAAGAAAGAAATATTGAAAACTGGCAAGAATTATTTCATAAACCTTACAAAACTGAATGACATTTTTTAGATTTGTGTTTTCACTATTATTCTTATATAGCTTTATAATGTATAGGAAATTAAATAGTAAATCTGTGTAAATGGAGACAAAGTATATAAAATGTACTTGGTGTCAACATTAACATGAACTGGGGAGATATAGCTGGATCAGAGCAGAGATTTGGTATGGCACTGAAGAATCCTTATCATCACACTGTTATACCAGAAAGGGAACCCTCAGTATTTCTGGGTCTTGAATATGCTGGTAAGCTATATGTGTGGGTTTGTATAATCCAAAGTCATGGGGCCTAGGTCATCAAGTGAATTACACATATTCCATGAGGGGATACCTTGTATGTGCACATTCTATTTGTCCTGACCATCTGCGAAACCCATAGATAAGATTTTGTCCTAGAGGACAGCATGTTAAGAATGAGTTTCTGGTGGCCCTGAAGCAAGGCCAGCAGATCGCTGTAGCTGCTGGTTTCAAACAGGAGCCTAAGAGAATTCTTTCTGTGGTCTGTTCGCCATTTCAGAACTTTGGAAATGGAATGGTCAATTCATCAGAAAGAAATAGCAAGTGAGTATGGCAGACTCTAGGGGGCCTGCAGGGGAGAAACCCTGGCACCTTGGGACCTGCACCATGTGGTTGACTCGGGGTGCCGGGAGAACAAGGAGCTCTTCCCCTCTCTGGGGGGGGCGGCTGAGAGTGTGGCAGACTTTCAGCAGCCCGAAGGAGAGAGACCCTGACACAACAGCACCATCCTGTTGACTTGGGGTGCTGGGAGAACAAGGAACTCCTCCCCTCTCCGAGGGGCAGCTGTGATCCTGTCTGCACGTGGGCTGAGAATCAGACATCTCATGTCGTCCTGTCCCCCATCCCGTGTCCCCTCTACGCATCCCCCCTGCCTAGCAAGTGGGAAGCCAGTGAACTACACATCTTGTGAAAGGATTGGCTATGTTATTTAATATGAGCTCTCTTTATGCAACCATTTGGACAACCATTTGGAAGAAAACAAGAGACAATATGACAGATAGTGAAGATCTCTGGTTGTCTAGCTTTGAAATTTATGCTTTCTTATGTCCCATTCTGTTCTGTTTTGTTGTGTTTAATTTTACCCCCTTTTAAAATAAAATAAAATAAAATTATTTTTTAAAAAAGAATGAGTTTCTGAACTGATTCTTGATTTTCGGGATTTGACTCTTTAAACTGATCAGGTTTGAACATATTAATGAGTCTGTTTTCTAAGGCGAGCAGAGACTTGTAGTCCATGGTGTGATCTGACAATACCGGATACACGAAATACCACCCTGGAAATTACTTTCTTTTTTTTTTTTTAATTTTAAGAGACAAAAGAAATTTTAAAAAGACAAAATAGAAAAAAAGAAAATTAGAATACAGAGTTTAAAAAAATTAACATCATAAAATCACTAGTTGATACATTACATATTGTTAACAATGGTTGTTAAAGTTATACAGTCAAAGCATACAAAGTGGCTAAACACTCAAACATTGACAGAACAAACTCTTCTGTTCAATGATCTAACAAAAACTCAGGATTATGGTCATCTATTTTATACACTATACATATCATTATATCCTTTAGAGAACTTTCCTTCCCTTTCACTTTTACAATATCTATTGTATCTATTATACTTTTATATCTATTATAGTTTTTGGATACCATTATTCTGTCTGTAATTATTATTTTTTACACTAGAGAGACAATGTGATATTTACTTATGTGAGTCTTGTTTATTTTACTAACCAGGATATTCTCAAGTTGCCTCCATTTACCGATAAAGGGCTCAAGATCATCATTTTTTATAACTGAGTAGTATTCCATTGTATAAAGATACCACATATTTTTCACCCACTCTGCAGTTGATGGGCATTTTGGTTGTTTCCAAGATTTAGCTATCACAAATTGCGCTGCTATGAATGTGGGTGCACATATGTCACTGTGACATGACCTTTTTAATTTTTCTGTGAAAATACCCAGGAGGGGAATAGCTGGATTGAATAGAACTTCTAATCCTAGTTTTTTGAGGAATCTCCATACTGACCACCACAGTGGTTGCACCAGTCTGCACACCTACCAACAGTGGAACAGTGTTCCTTTTTCCCCGCAGCCTGGCCAATATTTGTTAGCAGTTGTTTTCTTGATGGCAGCCATTCTTTCCAGGGTGACATGAAATCTCAATGCCTGTTTTAATTTGTATTTCTTGAATGACCAGTGATGGTGAACATTATTTCATGTATTTATTTGCCATTTGTATATCTTAATCTGAGAACTGTGTGTTCATCTCAGCTGCCCATTTTTGGAGAGGGTTTTTGAATTTGGGGGTTTAATGTTTTTCAACTCTTTATATGTGCTTGATATAAGTCCTTTGTTTGAGGGGTTGCTGGTTAAAATTCTTTCCCATTCTGTGGGTTTTCTTTTCACTTTGTTGGTGATTTCTTTTGAAGTAAAAAAACTTTTTAGTAATATGAGATCCCACTTGTTGATTCTTTGAAGTATTTCCCATGCAGTTTGTGTTTTATTCATGAATTCTCTACCATCCCTATGTCTCCAAGATTTTTATTTACTTTGTCTTCCAGTAGTTTTAGTGTTTCTGTTTTAATATTTAGATCCTTGATCCATTTGGATTTTAGTTTAGTGTATGGTGATAGGCATGGGTCTATTGTCAGTCTTCGGCATGTGGAAAGCCAATTTTTCCAACACCATTTATTAAAGAGGCTATCTTTTTTCCAGTGAAAATGTTTATCCCCTTTGTCAAATATAAGGTGGCTGAGTGTCTTTCTAGTAGTGCTTGCATCTTCTAATATGTTCCATTGGTCCTCAGATCTATTTCTTTGCCAGGGCCATGCTGATTTTATGACTGTGGCTTTGTAGTATAGTTTCAAGTGAGGAATTGAGATGCTTCCTGCCTTGCCTTTATTGTCCAGAATTGTTTTTGCTATTCTAGGTCTCTTCTTTTTCCAAATGAATTTTAGGAGTGTTTTCTCTAGATCTGTTAGGTATGTCAATGGTATTTTGATTGGGATTGCATTAAATCTGTATAATAGTTTTGAGTGTATGTCCATCTTTGCAACGTTGGTTCTTCCTAGCCAAGAGCATGGAACATCTTTCCATTTTCTAATAACCTCTTCAATCTCCTTTTTAACGTAGTATGATTTTCAGCATATATGTCTTTTACATTCTTAGGTTGCTTTTAGGTATCTCATTTTTTTAGATGCTATTGTGAAAGTTGCTATTTCCATAATTTCTCTCTCAGTGAGTTTTTTTGTTTGTGTACAGGAATGTTACTCATTTTTGAGTGTTGACTTTGTATTCAGCAATGCTGCTGAATTTGTTACCTCTAGTAGTCTTTTAATGGAGTTTTTAGAGTCTTCTATATAGAGTATTATGTCATCTGCAAACAATGATAATTTAACTTCTTTTCCTATTTTTATGCCTCTTATTTCTCCCTCTTATTTAATTGCTCTGGCTAGTATTTCTAGAACTATGTTGAATAGGAGTGGAGATAGTGGACATCCTTGTCTTGCTCCTGATTTTAGAGTGAAAGCTTTCAGTTTTTGTTCATTTGGTATAATGTTGGCTGTTGGTTTGTCATATATGACCTTTATGAGATTGAGGTAGACACCACGTATTCCAAGTTTCTGAAGGGTTTTTATCATGAACATATGTTAGACTTTATTGAAAGCTTTTTCTGCATCTATTGAGGTGATCATGTGATTTTTATTTTTGGCTCTGTTGTGGTATATTACATTTAGTGATTTGTATATGTTGAATCATCCCTGCATTCCTGTAATAAATTCCACTTGGTCATGGTGTATAATCTTCTAATGATTTGCTGCATTCTACTTGCCAATATTTTACTGAGAATCTTTGCATCCGTGTTAGTAAGATTGGTCTATAGTTTTCCTTTTTGGTTGGGTCTTTCTCTGGTTTTGGTATCAGTGATACTTGCCTCCAAGAATGAGTTAGGGAGAACTGCTTTTATTTCAATTTCATTGAAGAGTTTAAGGAGTATTGGCGTTATATCTTCTCTAAATTTTTTATCGAATTCAGCTGTGAATCCATCAGGACCTGGGCTTTTCTTTGTTGGTAAGTTTTTAATTACATTTTTTATTTCAGTAGCTGATATTTGGTTATTCAAAATTGCTATATCTTCTTGGTTGAGCTTTAGTAGCTCATCTGTTCCTAAAAATTTGTCTATTTCTTCTGTGTTTTCCACCCTATGTGATTAGAGGTTTTCAAAGTAGGTGTTCATGATCTTTTGAATTTTCATGGGATCTGTATAATTTCTTCCTTTTCAGTCCTTATTGCATGGATTTGAGTTTTTTATTTCTTTTTCTTGATAAGGTTGGCTACGGGTTTATCAATTTTGTTATTCTCTCAAAAACCAGCTTTTTGATTAATTAATTCTTTGTATTTTTTTTAGTTTCAAATGCATTAATTTCTGCTCTAATTTCCTCTCTTCTATGAGCTTTGGGTTTGACTTGCTCTTCCTTCTCTAGAACCTCGAGATGTAGCATTAGATTATTTATTTGTGTTTGTTCCATTTTCTTGATGTGACTGTTTATTGTTATATATTTCCCTCTTAGGACTGATTTCATTACATCCCAAAGGTTACAATATGTTGTATCTGCATTTTCATTGTATTATAGATATGTTTTATTTCCTCTTTAATTTCATCTGTAACCCACTGGTTGTTCAGACGGTTGTTTAATTTCCATATTATTATGCAGGTTTTGCGGGGGGGAGTTGCCATGATTTCCACTTTTTGTGTGCTATGATCAGATATTAAGCATGGGATAATTTCACTCCCTTTGCATCTAGTTAAGAATGTTTTATGGGTTAATGTATGGTCTATTTTGAAGAATGACCCATGTGCAGCTGAGAAGAATGTATATTTTGATGTGGTTGGGTGAAACACTCTGTAAACATCCACTAAGTCCATTCCCTCACAGGTATGATTCAGTACTGAATCATTATTCAGTACTGAATCATTATTCCTTGCTGACTTTTTGTCTAGGTGACCTGTCTCTTTGTGACAGTGGGGTCTTAAGGTCTCCTATTACAGTTGCTTTCTTGTGTATTTGGTTTTCCATGTTCATTAGTATGTGTCTTATATAGTTTGGTGCTCCTGTATTTGGTACATATATATTTATAATTGTTAGTTCTTCAACTTGTAGTTTTCCACTAATAAGTATGTAGTGGCATTTTTTATCTCCTTTAATTCTTTTAGGTTTGAAGTTCACTTTGTCTGCAAATAGAATAGCTACCCCTGCTTTTTTCTGGGTTCCTGTTGCATGGAATACTGTTTTACATCCTTTGACTTTTAATCTATGAGTTTCTTTTTAAGTCAGATATGTTTCTTGGATACAGCATATTGTGAGATCCTGTTTCTTGATCCATTCCTCCAACCTGTTTCTTTTGATAGGTGAATCGAGCCCATTTACATTTATGGATATCACTGACATGTACTGGCTTGACTTTGCCATGTTGTTTTTTTATTATTAGTTTCCTGCTTTTTCCTCCCTTGTTTAATTTCTTGCCCAGCCTGGTGTTTTCTTTCTGTTGTTGTTCTGGATATGGTGGTCATTTTTATCTTTATCTGGGATGTCTTTCAGCACTCTTTCTAAGGTTGGTTGTGGACATGAATTTCTTCAGTCGTTCTTTGTCATGGAAGTATCTTGTTTCTTCATTAAATTTGAAAACAGTTTTTCTGGGTACATCAGTCTGGGTTGAAAGTTGTTTTCTTTTAGGGCTTGAAATACTTGACTCCAAGCTCATCTTAACCAGAAGGTTTGCACTGAGAAGTCTTACATGATTCTAATAGGCTTTCCTTGATAGATGAGTTGTGTCTTTTTTCTAACAGCTTTTAGTATTCTGCTTTCATGCTGTATGTCTGAAATCTTATTACATGTCTGGGTATAGATTTATGTTGGTTATGACTGTTTGGCATTCTATATGCCTCACTTATTTGTATATCAGATTGTCTCCCCAAGTTTGGGAATCTTTCTGCCATTAATTCTGTGAAGAGCTTAGTTATGTCCTTTGCATTGTCTCCTGCCTCCTCACTGATGTCTATTAATCTAACACTGTTTCTGCTGGCAATCATCTTGTAGCTGCTGTATTGTCACTGCATGCTGCTTTTTTATTTCAAAGAGCATAAAATAAAAGAGGACAGAGCAAAGCAGATAAGAACAGAACAATATAAGCAAAACAGCACTTTACAAAAAGACAACCAGATATTAACAGTAGCTACCATAATGTCCCTTTCTTTGCAATAGTTGAGCATGGCTTCAAAAACAATAGTATCAAACATAACAAAATAGTATAAATCCATTCAAAAGAATGAAATAATTACAGGGTATTCTCAACTGAATAACAGAGAATGATCAATGGTTACTATAAAATCTCATTTTCAATAAAAAATATTGTTTATACTATAACATATATTAAAATCCAATAGGACACAACATGATAGAACTTATGGCAATAGACAAATAAAAGCATGGTAGGACTTCAAGGCAAGATGATATGAAATTGGCAATGGTTGCCATAATGTTTTGTTTTCTTCAAAACAGCTGTTCACACCATCACACATAATAAAGTCAAACAAAACAGAATAAAACCGTTCCAACTGATGAATGAAAATATTGAAAGGCTTCAAAGCTATGTAATGGGGAATCACGATTACAATAAAATCTTATGTACTCTTACCATTTTTTACACTAGGGAGACTATATGGTTTTTATACATGTGAGTTTGGTTTATTTCAATTATGAGTATGGTCTCAACTTGAACCCATTTATTGATAAATATCTCAATGTGATCATTCTTTATAGCTGAGTAGTACTCCATTGTATAAAAATACCACATCTTTTTTATCCATTCCTCAGTTGATGGGCACTTAGGCTGTTTTCAAGATCTGGCTACTACAAATTGTGCTGCTATAAACATGGTGCACATATATCACTGTGGTATGATGTTTTCAGTTTTTCTGGGAATATGCCTAAAAGTGGGATAGCTGGGTCAAATGGGACTTCCAATCCCAGCTTTTTGAGGAATCTCCAGACTGACCTCCACAGTGGTTGTACCAGTCTACATGCCTACCAACTGTGCAGAACAGTTGCTTTTTCCCCACAGCCTCTCCAGCATTTGTTGTTGGTAGATTTTTTGTTATATTGGACATTCTTTCTGGAGTGAGATGGAATGTCAATGTGGTTTTAATTTGCATTTCTCTAATGACTAATGATGATGAACATTTTTTCACGTATTTATTTGCCATTTGTATTTCATCTGAGAATTGTGTATTCATCTCAGATGGCCATTTTTGGATTGGGTCTTTGAATTTCAAGGGTCTGATTTTTTTTAATTCTTTATAAGTTCTAGACAGAAGTCCTCTGTCGGAGGGACAGTTCAGTAAGATTTTTTTTCCAGTTCATGGGTTTTCTCTTCACTCTGCTGGAAACCTCTTTTGACATGCAGAAACTCTTTAATAAGATGTGATCCCAGTTAATGATCCTGGGAAGTATTTCCCATGTGGTTTGATTCTTGTTCATAAATTCTCTACCTACCCTTATGTCTTCAAGATTTTTACCTACTTTGTCTTCCATCAGATTTAGTGTTTCTGTTTTAATATTTAGATCTTTGACCCATTTAGATTTTAGTTTAGTACATTGAGATGGCATGAGTCTAGTTTTAGTTTTCAGCTTATGGAAAGCAAATTTTTCCAGCACCATTTATTAAAGAGTCTATCATTCTTCCAGGGAACATGTTTGGCCCCTTTATCAAAGATAAGGTGGTTGACTGTGTTTGTGGTTGTGGTTGTATCTTCCAATCTATTCCATTGATCTTTAGGTCTGTTATTTTTCCAGTACCATGTTGATTTTATTACAGTAGCATTCTTGTATAACTTCAAGTCAGGGATTGTGTTGCCTCCTGCCTTGCCTTTGCTGCTTAGAATTGCCTTTGCTATTCTAGGTTTCTTCTGGTTCCAGATGAATTTTAAGAGTGATTTCTCTACATCTCTGAGATATGTTAGTGGTATTTTGATTGGAATTGCATTTAATCTGTATAACATTTTTGCGAGAAAGGTTCTTTTCACAATATTTATTCTTCCTATCCATGAACAAGGGGTGTCTTTCCATTTTCTGAGCTCCCCTTCAATTTCTTTTTTCAGAGTATTATAATTTTCTCTGTATAGCTCTTTTACTTCTTTTGTGAGATTAATTCCTCACTATTTCATTTTTTTGGATTCCTAGTGTGAAGGGTGTGGCTTCTCTTATTTCTCTCTCAGTGCTTTTGTTATTAGTGTATAGGAATGCTATTGATTTTTGAGTGTTGACTTTGTATCCAGCTACATTGCTGAATTTATTTATTACATCTAGGAATCTTTAAATGGAGTTTTGGGGTTTTCTATGTAAAGTATCATGTCATCTGTAAATAATGATAATTTAACTTACTTTTTCTCTATCTTTACTCCTTTTATTTCTCTCTCTTGTCTAATTTCTCTGGCTAGTATTTCCAGTACTATGTTGAATAGTAACAGTGATAAGGGACATCCTTTTCTTGTACCTGATTTAAAGGTAAAGGCTTTCAGTTTTTGGCCATTTGATATGATGCTGGCTACTGGTTTGTTGTAGTTGGCCTTTATCATATTGAG